>JANHAO010005043.1:0-23218 GCA_026873985.1 Saraca asoca | reverse complement strand
ATACTAATTAATTAATTATATATTACCAGGCTAACGGGTTAATCTACCAGGCTAACCCAATAGCCTAATAGAACCAGGTTAACAGACTAACCCAATAGCCCGACGGGTTAACACTTATCAGTCCCAGGCGCTTGTCGGATTGAGTTATTTCGGGTCAGTCCCTTATCAGGTCGGGTCACTGTTATCGTTTTCCGTACCAGTCCCAGTCCCAGACCAGGCAAAATTATACCAGTCCCAGGCTAACCCGTTAAACCCAACCCGTTTTGACACCTCTATTCGGGGCCAAACTCCAGTCAACCATATAGTTTTTATTACCTCAAGCTGTAATCTAGCTGAAAATGAAGTAAATGGAAATAGATGGTAAGAAGAAGATGAAAAACAATAAGAACACAAGATTTTTTTTAACATGGTTTGGCCAAATCCGGGTAGTACCAGACCTTACGTCCACGGTCAATTTTATTTTTAACATGATTTGGCCAAATCCGGATAGTACCAGACCCTACGTCCACGGTCAATTTTATTGTTAAGAATATATTTCTTTCAGAGAGAGGAGTCACCATCCCTTCTATTGGAGGAGGAACATAGAGCTCTCTTTTACAATAGTTCTTTTCTCTATTATATAGACGTGGTATGTTTGTAATGGTAATCTTAATAATAATAAAGTACAAAAGCTATACTGAGTAGTGAAAGGATTTGAGCGACGTGTTGTCTGCTGGTCTACCGGTTTGTTCGACTTGTCTGGGGGTTAGTCTGCTAGGCTTTTTGCAGGTTAAAAATCACTATCAACATACGTAGTACTTTAAACTAACTATTTAACTTTAATTTAAAAGTAACAAATATGATAACTATTTTAATTGTGCCTTTTCAATAATTTAATATAATATTATTTTAATTTTCGTAGAGATTCATTATTGTATAAGTCATATATATTTTGGTGTCTATGCAAACATTAAAGAACATCAAGTCAAATTTTAAGTTTTCGTATTATTACTTTAATTAATAAAGTTTGAAATAGATGAGGAGGACTCAATGGAAGAAAATTAAATTTGTTAAGGAATTAAATTTTTTGTCAGGGATAAAAATAGTGTTTTAATAATAATAATAATAATAATAATAATAATAGAGGAAAATGCAAAAAAATCCCTTCAACTCTTGGTAGTTAGATTTTATCCCCTATTACTTTAAAAACTTGAAATTAAAGCTTTAAATGATATAAAGCTTTAAAATTAATATATCTCATTTACTTAATTAGTTCTTATATCAAATTATATGATTTTTCACCACTACCACTGCCACCCTCACTTTCTCCTCCACCTCTTATTACTACTACTTCCATCATCACCACTATTACTATTATTGTAATTATATTATTGTTTATGGAAAAATTTCTAGTATTACCATGATACTAAGATATTAGTGTTATTATTTATTTATTATACTTTGATCAATAAAAAATATTGATGTCATGATAAAATAAATGTTAAAATTAATAAATTAATTTTTTAAGTTTGTCAAAAATATAATAGATATTAATACTAAAATTATAATTTTATTAGTATTATGGTAATACCAAAAATTTTTCTTTTTTCTTTTTTGAAACAAGAACTTTAATTAAAACAACAACTTAAATGGCGGCCAGTCCAAGATGTCTTACTCTCGTCTTATGTCATAGGAGATATAAAACACGCACATCTGGGGTAGAGTGATAAACAGCAAAATTATTACATACCATAACAGAGGTCTTAACATAGCGATCTACGACGCTGTTAGCTCCTTGCAAACTGAGAAATTCCAAATTCGTGTACAAGTGTCTCCCGGTAACAATTTTAATGATTTTAAATATTAATTATATTGATTTTAAAAGAATTTTAATTTATTTAGTGAAAAAATTTAAGATATATTGTTTCATTCGCCTAATATAAAATTATAAATAAATGATTTTAATATTATAAATGAAATTTATTTCAATGATCATAAATAATGAGTTTCGTACTTGAATATGCATAAAGATTCATGAATGTGATATAAATTATTATGACCAACGGTAGATTAATGGTCTTAAACATTTTTATATATAGCTCAATTGGTCCTATAAATGAGACATGCAAAGATATTTCTCGATGAAAAATAGCAAGTCAATCACTTGTAGTAAATTTTTATATTAATATTATTCTCTTAGTATCTCGACTTATATTGAGGACCAGATTGTTCACATAAATGGAGAAGACTCATAATATGTGAAAAAAATTCATGACAATTAGAGATGGTTTGTGACCTTAAGAAAAAGTTTAAGATTTATATATTGGAATATTTGTGCTCACACAAATATCCAAATGTATGCACAAGTTTACACTTAATGAATTTAGTTATTAGGGAAGCTACTAGGTATTGACACTTAAGTGATATGTTTTTTGTGAATCTTGTCATCAATATTAGTCCACTTTAATTAGTGATTAATAAATCTTATGATGCAATCTCAATCCACATGACAGTTATATAAAATAAGAAAGGAAAGACTTTCTAAATTCGAACATGTATTGTTTCTCATTTATGATAGAATTATTGAGACAAGATAAAGATGTGTCTTTTGGTTGATTCCTCAAGATAATTTAGGCCTATTTTCCATCTAAGTGGATCGAATGTATGAGGAAAAAAAAGTATGTATTTTCAACCTAATGCACATGTGATTATGTTTAATTTACTAATAATAAGGTGAAAATTGACCACACAAATAGTAGAAAATTTATGGGGCTTATTATTAGAAATTAAACATGTGTTCATCTCCCATAATCGTTAAGGAAGAATAAGAGAAAAAAAAAACTCTTGATTTCCCATTTTCAAACTTAATTATACTTCATTATTTAAGTGCTGTGGCTATAACTTTTGGGTATTTAACCATTGGGCAACCAAGACATGTTTTTTTTTGGATAATGTTACTGATGTTACTATATAAGTGAGGTGATACATTCTTAGTTATTCTATTAGCTCTTGATTCAAAGGTTATACTAGGAGTCTCTATTGTATAAGAAAAGGAGTAAATAAGTCTTCCATTTTACTCTTCATAGTGTTAACTTGGTCGTTGATGCTAGACACATTTTTGAGGCCATTTCTATCATCCTAGAGCTATTCTATAAGATCGTTAGGATCAAAGGTCTTCCGTGTATTGTAGCTCATCTTACTTGGAAAGAAAAGTGAGTTCATGAATCCCTATAGATCGATTTTTCTATTAAAAAATCATGACATTAGTATTAGAGTATTTGGTTATAGAAACATGTTCGTAGGTTTAGAACACAGTCTTTGGCATGTAACTTAAGATCTTGAATTTTTTTGCCCTATGTGATTTTCATGGTTGGTATAAAATTGACAAGTTAATGAACTTGTATGCTAAAAGTTTTTTTTTTTTTAATTCAAAAGTGACTAAAAAGCTAAAAAACTTTGGCTAGATTTTTAAACCCACAAAGTAATTCTTTGTAATTGAGTTGTTTTAAGGCATAAGTTAAATGATTTTATTTGGAATAATAAAATTTATGCTTAAATTGATTCGATTATAGGCTAAGAATGCTTATCTTTGGTTTGTTTAAGCATTGATTAGTTATTTTTAATCAATTCATGCGATTTATGTCTTATTGTGAAAATGAATATGCTAATGGGTATAAAATTGCATGATGTAGTATGACTATTGTCACAAAGGGCATTATAGTTGAGCTGAACAAAGTCTGAAGCTTGATAGGGATAACTATCCTCTATGGCAATAGAAGATTCAATTCTTGCTTTACACTTCTAGAGTTGGCTTCAGAAGCATCAAATGAGGATAAGAACAAGGCTCTAAAAAGAAAAGATACCTTGGCTCATGTCGCCTTACTTTGTGCAATGACCGATGATATGATGATTGACTTCGCCATGCTTGGTTCGACAAAAGAAATCTGAGACATCATGAAAATCAAGTATGAAAGTGTTTCTTTAGAGAAATAAAGAGCTTTATTCCTTAATTTGAGAATTATTTAAAGAGGCTGAAACACAACATGTCCCATCACCTCTAAGAGATGCCATACATGATCTCAAGCTTGAAAGAAATTGAACATACATTAAATGACGAGCAACAAGTGCAAGCAGTTATCCAGTCCCTTCCTGATGATGAGTGACACTTAATTAAGATCAATTTACGCCATAATTCAGAGATTAAGACTTTTGAAGATATTGCGAGGCATCTTTTGTTAGAAGTTGAGGTGTTGGATATCAAGAACCCATCCAAATCATATGTTCCTAAGGCATCTTTTTCATTAAAGAAAAAGAAGAATAAGGGTTGAAAAAAAAGAAAGTTCTTTAGGGAAGGTTCCAATTCTAGTACTAAGAAATTGAAAATTGATGAGAAACACAAAAATCCTAAAAACAAAGTAAAAATCAAGTGCTTTAGTTGTGGCTTGAAGGGTCATTTTGCTAAGGAGTGCAAAAATCCTAAGGTACAAATATTCTTCACTCTTATGCACATGTTTTGTCATGTATTTTAATGAGTGAATCTGACTCTTCATGGATTGTTGATTCAGCAGCAATCGACCATGTAGCTCAGGATCGTGACTTGTTTGTGGCCTACAAAAAGCTTAATACTGGAATCAAGTTAGTTTTTGTGGGTGATAACTCTCATTTGGAAGTAGAAGGCATTAGAATTTGCAAAATGCCTTTGTTTAATGGAAACCATTTAGTATTGGTGGATGTTTTGTTTGTACCTGAAATAGGGAGAAACTTAGTGTCCATAACTTGTTTAATGCGTTTTGGTTTCAATTTGAATTTTTGTAGTGGTGTATTGGATATTTCTCAAAATAATGTCAAGTTATGTACTTCTTTTCTTAAAGATGGTTTTTTTGTATTAAATACTATTACTAATGGTAGCAGTTCTTTGCATGATTGCCTTATTGTGAAGTCAAATGATCAAGTTGTTTGGCATTCAAGGTTGGGACGTATTGACCAAAATAGGATGCATAAGTTAGTCAAAAGTGGCTTACTTAGATCATTATCTGAGGTCTCACTCCCAACTTGTGAGTTTTGTCTTACCAATAAGGCTACTTGTAAATCATTCAAAAAAGGTGTTCAATGTGATTATCCATTGTAATTAATTCATCATAATGTATGCAGACCTTTAAATGTGATATCAAGACTTGGTCATAGGTATTTTTTTGACAGTCACGAATGATTATACTTGTTATACCCATGTCTATTTTCTGAAATACAAAAGTGAAGTGTTAAGTCACTTCAAATTTTATGTATCTTTAGTAAAGAACTAATTGAACCAACTATCAAGTCCTTGAGGATTGAGAGGGGTGGTGAGTATTTATCCAACAAATTCAAGAGGTTGTGTGAAGAAAAGGGAACAGAAAGATAGCTTACTATCTTTAGCAATGGCGTGGTGGATAGGAAAAATTAAACTTTCCTTGATATGGTATGGACCATGATGGTAGAAATCAACTTGGATCTCTCCTTTTAGGGAGATGCCCTACTCATGGCAATCCATGTTCTTAATTAAGTGCCTTCCAAATCTGTCTCTACTACTCTTTATGAGCTTTAGATTGTTAGAAAGCCCATTTTGAATAATCTCAGACCTTGGGACTATCCAGCTTACGTGAATACTCCAAATCATGAATTTGGTATACTTGGGCCACATGGGAGGAAATATGTTTTTCTAGGCTATTCTGAACACTTTAGTGGATATGTATTCATTAATTTAGAGCAAAGGGGCAAAAGGATTAAATTCAAGTCAAGGAACGTTACCTTTTTGGAGAATGAGTTTCCATTTATAGATTTTGTTAATAAGTCACAAACCCTATACAAACTTACCATTTTTAGACATTTTGTGTTAAGTGGAAGTGGTGTTATTTTGAGTGGGAGCTTAGTGCAACCACTAGTCGCAGATCAAGGTCGTGAACTTGATCTTGATCAACCTATAGAGAATATGATTGCTCAATATGATCATAATGTTGATCATGAGCTGGTTCAACCTATTGATATTTCTGAACTTTAGTAGTACCATTCAAATTTTGATGGTGAGGGAGATGTAAGTGAGTAAACCCCTACTTAGCCTCTTTCTCTTTGTCGTTCCACTTGATAATTCAAACCACCTAAGTGGTAGATTTTGAATCAAAGTAAGGCTCACTTGGCCACATCTTTGGATGAAAAGCCACGTAATTATAAGGAAGCTATTGATTGTCTAGATAGTGAGAATTGGTTAATTGCAATGAATGATAAATTAGATTCAATGTATACTAATTAAGTATGGAAATTAGTGGATCTTCCTTAAGGCTGAAAGATAATTGGGAGCAAATGGGTTCTCAAAATAAAGAGGAATGTAAATGGTAACATAGAAAGGTATAAGGCGCATTTAGTTGCCAAGAGATACACTCAAGAAGAGGGGACCGATTATAAAGATGCCTTCTCACTTGTAGTATGGTTTCATTTTGTTAGGTTAATTCTAGCCATTGTTGTTAAACTTGATTTGGAATTACACCAAATGGATTTTAAGACTACCATTCTCAATGGTGATTTGGATTTATATGGCACAACCAGAGGGTTTTGTCAAAAAGAATCATAAGAATAAAGTTTGTAGACTTAAGAAATCTATTTATGGTCTCAAGTAGACTTCAAGACAATGGTACTTGAAGTTCTATGAGTCTGTCTTGAATTTTGATTTCAAGATGCTAGATTAAAACCATTGTGTATATTTGGTATATTTAAAGTATAAGTTTGCAATAATGCCACTCTATGTGTATGGCATTCTGTTGGCTAGTAATGACCTAGAATTAGTGCATACAATCAAGAAATAACTATCCTTTACCTTTAAATTGAAGGATTTAGGTGAGGCTACGTATATCCTTGGAGTTAAAATTCTGAGGGATAGGTCTAAGAGTTTGTTAGCATTGTCACAAGAAACTTACATTGGTATGATTCTTGAGCATTTCAACATGCATAATTCTAAGGCAATGAGTACCCCTTTAGCTCATAACTATAAGCTTAATGGGTCAATGTATCTGAGCACTTCCAAAGAGAAAGAGGAAATGAAAACTATTCCATGCCTTAGTGCAATTGCAAGTCTAATGTATGCCATGTTGTGTACACTACTAGACATTAGCTAAGTAGCAGGTTAACTAGTTTATTATTTGTCAGATTCAAGCTAACAACATTGGAAGTGTGTTAAATCAATCTTTAGATACCTTGAGGGTACTAAGGACTATTGGTTGTGTTACCAAGGTGGTAACTTATGATTACAAGGGTACATTAATGTTGATTGGGGTGGGGATAGAGATGAGTATAAGTCTACATCTAGTTATATTTTTTTGCTTAATAATAGAGCTATCTTTTGAAGTAATAAGAAGCAGACTTGCATGGCTTTGCCCATGGTGGAGGCCGAGTTTGTAGTTAGGGTGGTTGCCATGCAAGAAGCCTTATGGCTTGGTCCTTTCCTTTGAAATTTAGAAGTTAGGGCTCTTAATGAGCTAGTCACTATTTATTGTGATAGTATGGCCACATTTGCTTATATAAAGGATTTGAAGTATCATAGAAAGACCAAGCATATAGGGATTAAGTATAACTTTATAATAGATGTAATTAAAGAAAAGGAAGTATATTTAGAATACATGCCTACATATCAAATGGTGGCGGATCTATTGACTAAGCCTATTCCACTAGCCCTATTTGCCAAGCATGTTCAAGCAATAGGACTTCGTAGTTTGTATTTCCTTTTTTGTATTTTTTTTCTTTCTATTGTTATTTGTTTGGTACCCATGTTGATTGAAGAAATGTATTACTTATGTGTTAATGCGATGAATATTCTTCATTAATTTTTATGCATGTTCTTGTCTTTTGTTTCACAATGAACAATTATGGTATGTCAAACATAGGTTGTGGATAGATTCTCTCACATAAACAATCTGACTCATATTCTTTGTGTGAGAATTGAGATTAGATTTTTCAAGTAAATAAGAATAATCTACTTGTAACAATGACATGCCATCTAGTAGGAAATATGCCTTATTTTGATGGATGTTACAATTTCCAGCTTGTAACAACTTGAGTTTCTTATAGATGCCCTGAATTAGAATTATTATTGCTTTATTCAAGGTTAGGTAATATAAAATTGACCGAGCATGTATGACCATGAATACAAGTTAACCTATGTGACAAGATGTTAATTCTTCTATATGATGAATTTAGGTTAGTCATGAGGTAGATTAACTTGTCCCGTGTGGTATTTGTTGATATATGTTCCTAAAACTTGTATTTTCTCTAATGGGAGATCGTGTTTTTCTCTTGATTTGTTCAAGTGGGAGTTTTAGGTGAATTTCATGTTAAATGATTTAAGTGGGAGATGACAACTCACTTTGTGGGTAAATTATTTATGTGAGAAGCTATAACATCGCATGTGTGCATTTCACATGTGTATAAATGACCAGATAGAGAATACCTTGAAGTGATCCCTATCTTCAAGTGTGTGAGTTTTCTCTATGATCAGATGTGCTTTAGTTACCTTGATACTCTTAGTGACTATTGTTTGCTATTTGATGACTTGAAATTAGAGTATCTAATTTGATAGGGGACCGAGATGATTATGACAATTCAACTTAAGGGAACCCATTTGGGTAGATGTATGGTATTAAATAATGGTATATAAGGAAAAATCTAGTGATACATTGATACATAGATATTGTCATTTGTACTTGATAAGCCGCCATATTAGTTTGTGTAATAAGATCAAGTGTTATATGATTTTGAAGGAAGAGTTAACTTTCTGTGTTCCTATTTAACAAAGGGATTGAAGATAGCCAAACTAATATGTATCAGCTAGATTTTGGGGTATCACAGTCATGGTTAATGTTCATAGGATCATTGGCTTGATAACTTGAAGGTTATCATGATGACTTGTTGGTTATCTTGTGATCTTATCTACTTATGACATGTAGTTAGATTTGGGTTGAGGAAAAGTCTCCCATGTATACTTAACAGTTGCATGGTGGGATGGTTTCATTTTTGTGCCTAGGGTCACACACCCTTATTACAAATATGCATAGAGTGTATGAGTTTAGTCATGTTAGTTTTTTAGTTTGAGTTGTTTCATTTGATTGAAGTGGTCTTATCTAGTACAAGTAGGAGCTGTTGGAATATTTGAGTTAGTGAGCATAAATATCCAAATGTACGCACAATATTACATTTAATGGATTTAATTATTGGTGAAACTACTAGGTATTGGCACCTAAATGGTATGTTCTTTGTGAACTTTGTCATTAATATTAGTCCATTTTAACTAGTGATCAACAAATCTTATGATCTCAATCATCATGACAGTTATATGGAATAAGAAAAAAAAGGCTTTCTATATTTCAACATGTATTGCTTCTTATTTATGGCAAAGTTATTGAGGAAAGATAAATATGTGTCTTTTGGTTCATTACTCAAGATAATTTAGGCCTATTTTCCATCTAGGTGGATCGAATGTATGAAGAAGAAAAGTGTGTCTTTTTAATCTCATACACATATGATTATGTCTAATTTACTAATAATAAGGTGAAAATTAACCACACCAATTGTGGGAAATTTATGGGGTTTATTATTAGAAATTAAACATGTGTTCATCTCCTATAACCATTGAGGAAGAATAAAAGGGAAAAAAAAAAACTCTTGATTCTTTATGTATAGTTTTTAGGCTTAATTACTCTTCATTATTATAGGATAATGATAGAATTAAGTGCTATGGTTGTGACTTTTGTGTATGTAACCATTGTGCAACCAAAGGACATATTTTTTGGGTAATGTAACTGATGTTATTATATAAGTGAGGTGACACATACTTAGTTATTCTCTTACCTCTTAATTCAAAGATTATACTCAGGTCTTTATTGTATAACAAAAGGAGTAAACAAGTCTTTCATTTTACTCTTGATAGTGTTAACTTGGTTACTGATCCTAAACACATTTTTGGGGCTATTTCTATCATCCAAGGGCTGCTTTATAAGATTGTTGTGATCAAAAGTCTTTCATGCATTATAGCTCACCTTGCTTGGAAGAATAAGTAAGTTTATGAATCTTTATAGAGAAGATTTGTGACTTACAAAGAGATTTATATTTTATAAAAATTAAGAAGAAATTTTATCATAAAGGAGGTCTTATTGAGTTGAAAGTCATATTCCTATGACATTATATGGTAATGTTTTATGATTATATAATATATGATTATTTTCCTTATTTTATATTATGTGAGAATGTATTATGTCTTATAGTTACAAGTAATTAAGCCTTTGCATAATATATAATTCTTGTATAAGTTTAAAAGATATAATCTTGTGATTAGTTTTTCCTTCATTAATCACATACTATATTGTTTGTTCTAAATTGCAAAATCTTGATCAATGGGTAATACAATTATTGTATTTTATTGTTGGTTAGATATTTTGTTTTTATATTGTGTAGCGATTTTATTATTATTATTTCATGTTTCGCTAAATCTCCAATGAATAATGCGGATCTATGAGTATTTTAATTTTATATTGTCTAGTCCAATGGATAACGTAGACATATGTATATTTTAATGGTTTAATAATTTTATTATCATCTTATGATCACAAAATCCCCAATGGATAATGCAGATTTATGTGTATTTTAATGGTTTAGTAATTTTATTATTGCTTTATATTTTGCAAAATTTCTAATAGGTAATGTGGATATGTATCTTTTGATATCTCATAAATTCCTAACGAGTAAGTGAGAATTATTAAACTTTTCAAAAATCTACTTTTCTTTATCACGAATCCTTAATGGGTAAGCAATTATTTCAAATTAATGTAAATTGGGAATCTCTTTTCCTATGCCTAATTGTGGATTTGTATTTGTTGATCTTCTCAAATCTAATGTATTGGATGATACTAAATATGTGGATTAGGAATAAAAAGTTGATACATTGTTGGTCTTACATGATTCTAAGGATATTATTTGTGTGGATTATGCACTTACTTTCTCCAACCAATGACTAACAAGTATAACGCAGTTGATGATAATGAATAGTATGAAAGGGATTTGAAGAGATATGAGAATTGAAAAATAGTTATTGACATTCCCAAATCTAATGGTAAAATTAGATTTTTAATTGAGAAAGTGAGAGGTGCATGAGTTGATCCCTTGACCTCTAAATTAAAAAAAATCTAATACTATGTTAAGTGATAGTAGTCTTAATAAAATTTTTTGTATGATTAATTTCTACACATAGACTATCGCAAAAGAAATTATGTATAAGTTAGAGGATAAATAATTTAAAAAAGGTTTGATTGTCATGTGAATAATTTGTGAAAAACATTCACTAGATCAAAATATATAGAAAGATTGATTTGAGCAAACAAGTGAATGAATTGGTCATAGAGTTTAAGTTTTATGATAAAATTGTATATGAGAACTATGGTCTCTGCCATCATGAAATATATGCCAAAGTTATATTAATTGAGTCTTATTGGAGAGTTTAACCATCTTATTTATAAGTTTGATCACAAAAAAGATAGAAAGGCTATGGAAAATTGAAGAGATTATCAAATATGAGCTTTCAATTAATAATTAAAGCCAAATAAAAATTTAATAAGAAATGAGATGATATTTCAATTTCAAAATTGTAAGAATTTCTATTTTAAAAGAATAAGATGACTATTGTATAGTAAATACACTTTCAATGTAAGAAATCTAGTTACATTAAAAATAATTATTATATAAAAAATAGAACCTAAGGGAAATTGATTGAAAATGTTGTGTTTCCTATGTTAAGTTGTTTAGTTGGTAGGCTACTAATTTAGGAGCTATAATTTATGTATTTATTGATTTTCATGTGTTTAGAAAATCAAGAAAATTGATTGTGAATAAGGTTTTAATTTTATGTGAAATGATATGAAACTTGTATGAAAGACTTTGAATTTATGAGTTAAAGATAAAATATAATAAAATCTATTCCTTGGAATATTGTCTTTATGTCCTATTGATAAAAAAAATGTTTGCTAGTTGTTCAAAGTAAATTGAATTCTCTTTGGAGATAAAAGTCTGTCATACATTAATGAGATAAAATTGTGTACAAGGATTTTAATTCTTAAAAATATATCAAGTTAATTTATATGAAAATATTATAAGTGAATTTTCTAATATCTATGTCGGTCCCAGTATAGAAGAATTAAACTTGTGGAATTAAATGGATCTTGCCCTTTTCTCATTGGAGAATTATATACACCAATATCAAAGATTAATTTTTCTTTTAATAAGGTATGCAAAGAATTGATAATTAATTAAGGTGAAGGTAATTGAAGATAGACATTGGCAACAACAACAATTAAAGTGTAGTAAATAGCAAAGAGAGCTGGAGACAGTTCTTAAAGTGATTTAACTTGAATTGAAACCACAATTCAAGTCTACTCTACTTAATCTTTCTCAACTGAAAGACCTCTGAATTAATAACAAAACAATCAGGATTGACAAGCTCTTGAAATGCCAGTCTATACAACAAATACACAAGAATTTACACAGGCTCTTCTAAACCTAGACAGATTTCTAACACCTAGAAATCTTAAATAAAAAGAATTAACATAGAGAAGGATTGAAAATACAATACCGATATTTGAGATGAAAATCTCAAACAAACTATGATAAACTGTAGATGATCTTTGATCCAATAATCTTAAAGAATTTGATGAAGTAGAGAGAAAATCATATGAAGCTCTTTCTTAGAAAATTTTGCAATTAATTGTAATGAAAACTTGCGTGAAAATGTTTATATAGGAAGGGAGGTTAGGCTTGAATAACTGTTGTAATCGTCTATGATAGAAAAATGGATTTTCAGTTGATGAATCGAAGTAATATCAATTACAGTTTGTTATTCACTAATGCATCGAAGTGTAATCAACGTATAGTCTGTTGAAAATAATCTTCACATTGATTGCAGCATCGAAGTAGCCATATTTCCCAACCTTTAGTGAAAAGAATTTCTTTCAGGCATCAAAGTGACTTCAATTTAAACATGAGTTTTTCAAAAATTCTTTATCGCATCAATGTCACATCGAAGTATGATGTAAAAAATTGTTTTAAAAAGAATTGCTTTCTTGAAACAAGTTCTCTACCTCATTGTTTAATTAAAAATATTTGGATCAAATATTTTCTGAGCTTATTTACAAAAGATCCTATTAAAACAAAACAAGTCCTAAAAACTAAATTTGGATCTCTTCAGTCTTGAATCAAATATCTTTGAACCTTTTAAACTTGTAAAGTAAATCAAAAACACTAAAACAAATTGTTAGATGAAAATTATTTTTCAACATCAAAACTAAGAAAAATATGTAGCTTAGAGTAATTTAGGCTAATAATCTAATCCAATGAATTTTATCTATGTCATATTTATTTTGATCATATTGGTAAGGATATTGATTAAGAGTAGTTTAATAAGGATATTGTAAGAAAAATGAATTTTCAATTTATGTAAGTTTTTTGTATAAAAAATAACTAAGTTTCCTTTCTCCTCAAAGGTTGATAAAAGTGAAAGAAAAATGTTTTTAATATAATTCAGTTGGATAAGTGGTTATATAAATGTGTATATAAGAAATGGTCATTCTCATTTCATTATATTTATTGATGATTTTTTAAGATTTGGAAAGTCATATCTTTTACATAATACAAGTGAGACAATAAAATTTTTAAGCATTAAACAATTCAAATTAGAAGTGATGAATATTATTGGTAGAAAAATTAAGATTTTTTTTCAAGAAGGAATAAATATTAATTTGATTTGTTTGATGATTTTATAATAAAATTGATATTGTTAATGTTCTTAATATGCCAGATATACTTGAATAAAATGGTGATTCTAAAACGCGTAATAGGATCTTGTTAAAAATGGTAAGGTTTATTTTAGCTTTTGCCAATTTTTCTTCTACTTTTTGGATGAGTTCTTCAAACAACTATTTACATCCTAAATAAAGTTCCTTTCATGACTATTGAGAAGACTCATTTTGAACACTAAATTAGTAACTAATCTAAGTTGAATTATATAAAAGTTTAGGGGTTGTGTTACTCATGTTATTATACCCGGATCTTACTAAACAAAATAAACTTGTAGCAAAACCAAAAAGGGGTTTTGTGGTTATTCAAAGTAATTAAAAGGGTATAAGTTAAATGATCCAATAAATAAGATATTCATTGAGAGTATGGATGTGAAATTTAAAGAAAAACATTTTGATTATAATAAAAATTCTTAGAGAGAAGTCATTTTTGAGAAAATTATGAGTCAGTTTGTAGTTCATCAAAAATTAGTTAAATAAAGAAAAATATTTTCTCTTGAGAGAAGAGGTTATCAAGAGGTTATGAGGAAAGTAAAAGAGTAATTAATTTGCATCCTAAACAATCTTCTAGAGAATAAACTCTTATATTCCATAACATTATTGAAGCATATAGTTTTGTTTAAAAATTATGAAAATTAGTGAGTATATAAGAAAATAGTGTGAGCTAAGATTGTTATTTTGATTTTATACATGGATAATATACTTTTGGCATTTAGACATGTATTTTTGATGGAGATAAAAAATATGACTTTTTCATATAATTGATATGAAAGATCTAGATAAAATCTTTAATATTCTTAGTATTAAAATTATCATAGAGATGACACGAAAGAGAATTAGATTGTCTTAAAAAAATTTATAGATACTCTTTTATATTGGTTTAAGATAGATTATTGCTATAATGGTTATATTCCTAATGACTTGTCAAAGAAGGTATAAATGATTGTCTCGTTATTTCTTAAAATAGGCTTAATGAAACATTATTTCCTTATGCTTCTAATTGAAGAAGCTTTGTATGTGCCTTAATTTGCACTAGACTTGATCATACCTATTAAGTGGGAATTTTTATCAAATTTTAATCTTGTCATGCAATGAGTCATTGGGAAAGGGTAAAGTAAGCATTTGAAGCATATTATATCATGTGATTTGACTGATTAATTTAATTAGTTATAATTAATTGGCCACTTAGATGTTGATCATATGATTGTGTGAAAACTTAAAAGTTAATTACTATTCTTGTGTTTATGTTTGGTTGAGATTCAATATGCCAAAAAATAAAATAAAAAAATCAAAATTATGTAGACCAATCTACTATGAAGACTTATATGTCATTATTAATATAACTTTAAAGAAATGGTATATCTTATGAAATCTTTTGATAAGTCTTAATGTAATACTATGTTTAAAGTGACTCATAGTGATACTCTGTGATAATTCTTTAGTTGTAACAATTGTGAATGATCTTATAAGTTATTTTTAGATCAAGAATATTAAAGGTAATATTATTGGTTTAAGACATGCTCGAAAAGTAAGAAGTTATCATGGGGAAGATATCATTGATAAGATAAATTAGTAGATCTATCCACTAAGGCTATTGGTATAATTGTATTCAAAATATGGATTTGATTTCTTTTTCATACATATATTTTGAAATGAATGAATGTCCTAAGATTTAGCCTCTCTATCACATATATACTTATATATAGGGGAAGGTTTGAATAGAGATGAAGGGTTAGGTCTTAAACTGTTCAGTCCCATGGAATGTTTGAGGTGCTTCTCTTTAATGGCTAATATTCAAATTGGAATGTAACTTTATCTAAGTTGTTAGATTCTAAGTATGAAATGAATGGATTGATGTTTATTATATGGAATTAGCTTTATGTTGGCTTTATTGAGTGCTAATGGTTATGATTCGAGATTTAGCTTATCTATCAAGTATATACATGTGAGTATATACGAGAGTGTTTCAATAGAGAGGGAAGGTTGAATCTCAAATTGTTCAGGGCTATGGAATGTTTGAGGCTAATTTCTATGAAATGGCCCCTAATAAAGTATTTCCTTTAATAATGCCACTTGGCCAAAAATATGCCTTAAAATGTGAAATGTGGATGAATCCACATTGTGGCATTTGACATATGGCCATTTAAATTTTCATGGCATTAAATTATTGAAATGAAAAGAAATAGTGCTTGGGATAACATTTATTTTTGTTGAAAAGAAAATTTGTGAAGGATGTATTTATGGCAAGATGTATAGATTGCCTAATTTTCAGAGGCATCTTGGAGAGCTAGAGCTTTACTTGAATTGGTGCGTGCTAATATCTGGGGTCCTTCAAGAACCTATACTCTTGGTGGCAAGAGATATTTGCTATTATTTGTTAATAATTTTACTCACATGATGTGGGTTTATTTTGTTGTGCAAAAATTATATGTTTTTCAATACTTTACTCAATTTAAAGCCCTTGCTGAAAAATAAAGTGGATATTGTCTCAAAATTTTAAGAATTGATCGTGGGGGAGAATTATTGATCAAAGATATGTTAAATTCTATAAAAAGCATGGTATAAAAAAATAACTTGTTGATGGTAAAATCCAGTCAATCCAAGTTCTGAACCTTAAGTTATAGAATGAATCTAAAAAAGGAGAAAAAGAGAGAAAAGAAGAACAAGGAGACACTGGAAGTTTTTAATGTGATTCAGCTAAAGTCAGTTTGACCTCTACATCTATGGCTTTTATTACTTTTTGTTGAGTGTTTTGTATCTAATGATTGTATTTTTCATGTATAATGATTTCATTCCCTTTTATAATGGTTGGAGGTTACAATTTGAATATAAATCTATAACAGATAAGTATCATGACTTGATTAAGATTACGTAGTAGATTGGGATAAACAGTTATAGTAGACTCCTACAAGAATAGGAGACTGGATGGACTTTCTTGATAGTTGAGACACTTTTCGTGAGCTGCGAGCTAGGCCATGCTTTCATGATTTGAGATTGCTACTTTGACCTATGTTGACCGGTGACCTTGGCTTGTATATAGTGACCTAGTGTCTTAGTCTGGTGGCCTCAATCCAAACGAGCTGGGCCTTTGTTAGCTAAGTCTATCCATTGGACTTTTACCAATCCATTTGTGTGGTTCCGAAAATTACACATAACATTAGCCCCCGAGCTCGTAGAGCAACCCGCGGACTAGGAGTTATAGTTCATTGCTAAAAGCTGGAGATTGTAATTAGTTATACTACTATTTGAACTTCTATTCTATCGTTTCGTCTGCCTGTGTCATTATTATTGCATTAAATGCACACGCCTTTTCATAACCATTAGTGTGGTAATGACTGAGCCTTATTTTTCACTAGACCATTGGATCAAGGGTAGTTGATCAGTGCTTGAAGCTATTCTAGCTATATAGGGTGAAGAGAACCCTTTCTTTTTTTTTTTCAAAAATCCATTGCTTTGTTTCTTACTTCCTAGGGTTTAGGGACCCAGTGGACTTATTGGTTGAGTTCCCTATATTTTCGATGATCTGGGTCTTAGATGTGGCGATTTGAGGTGTGTATGGCATGCTACATAGGAATTTCCCATGGACAATTCCTTTCTGAGGATTTTAGGAAGTTTTGTACAGATGTTGGATTATTTCCTCAGGGTGGTGCTAGTGAGTTTAGTTCATTTACCTTAAATCTCTTACTTTTTCACAAGACAACCTAAATGTCTGGTTCCTCAGGATGCACCCATAATGATGCAGTTAAGGGACAAGCTCTTGTCTTAGGGGGAGGATTAAGAAGTAGCTTGAGAGAGATCCAATGATCAAATGGTGTATGACTTGCTTAATTAGGGATTCAGTTTTCAAAAGTTAGCTCATAGGGCCATGATGGCTGTAGGCTTATTTTGATCTATACTTTTGAACATATGTATATCCACCCCTTTGAATGATGTTTTAATGAAATTTGTGTAATATTTTTGTTTTGTTCAAACTTGCATCAAGTTTGATGAATAGATTCAATGTTTTTTTTTGTCAAAGTATGGTGCATGAGTCAAGTGCCCAGGTAGGTCATGCTATAGTGAGCTTGTTGCTCAATGGGTAGCATGAATGTAGTGCTGAGTAGTAGGTTGCATGCAGTGCTGAATAGTAGGTTACATGTGGTGCCGAATAGTTGGTCATATATAGTGCCAAAGAGTAGGTTGTATGTGGTGCCGAATAGTAGGTCACATACAATGCCAGAAAGTAGGTCGTATGCGATGTTGAATAGTAGGTCACATACAATGTCAGATAGTAGGTCGCATGTGATGCCAAATAGTTGGTCACATGTAGTACCAAAGAGTAGGTCATATGTGATGCTAAATAGTAGGTCACATACAGTCTGGGGAGTAGGTCGTATACGGTGTTGAATAATAGGTCGCATATAGTGCCAGATAGTAGGTTGTATGTGGTATCGAATAATTGGTCACATATAGTGCCAAATCTTTGTAAGTATGTCAAGTTGATTGCCCCTTCTAGATTCAGGAGGTCAAGTGCTTGCTTTCGAGTAGGCTGCTTTCGATTATAATATTATATTGAAAATTCATTCAAGAGTTAAGCAACCATAAGAACTAAAAAGAATATTGTAAGGTTACATAAGCAAACTCAAGCTTATTAATAATATGGGCAAAAATGTTTAGCATTCCAAATGCGAGGGAACTCATCTCTGCTCATGTATGCTAGATGGTAAGATCCATTTCTCAAATCTTCTTTGATCATGGATAGTCCTTTCCAATTCAAACCTAGTGTCCCATCACTAGCCTTGTGAGCTTCGGGGAGGATGAGGCATAACATGAGTTCTCAGGTTTTGTAGTGCCGAACTCGAACCTTCTTGTTGTAATATCTCGTGACCTATTATTGATAGGTTACAACTCTGAGGTGAGCTATTTCTCTTGTCTCTTCTGTGAGGTTGAGGTTTGCAGTGAGTAGCTGATTGTTATCCTCCAGATTGAAAGTAGCTCTCTGTTGTGAAGTTACCTCAAGTTCGGTCAGGATCATGGCTTTGGATCCATATACCATTGAGAAGGGAGTTTCTCTTATGGTGCTTCGAGCTATAGTTCTATATGCCTAAAGAACCTTTTGTAGCTCATCTACCCATGCTCCCTTCCTAGCCTCCAGCCTCTTCTTCAGGACCTGTTTGATAATTTTGTTGACAACTTGACTTGTCTGCTAACTTGAGGATGGTCTATAGCTGAAAAACTCTTCACAATTTTAAGATCATCATAGAATCTGAGGAACTGCTTGCTGTTGAATTGGGCCCTATTGTCACTCATAATCTATAGAGGGACTTCAAACCTGCAAGTAACATTAGTCCATATGAACTTTTTAATCTTCACAGAAGAGATATGTGCCAGTTCTTTTGCCTCTGCCCACTTAGTGAAATAGTCAACAACAATTATTGCATGTTTGCACTTCTCACGGCCTGTCGGGAGTGGTCTTATCAGGTCTATGCCCCATATCACGAAGGGCCAAGGATTGACCATTTGTTGTAGATAGGCTGGCAGAGCTCATGGGACATTGGTGATTCTCTGATAGTTGTCACACTTCCTGATAAGGTCAATACATCCTATTTCATTATAGGTTAAGAAAATCCTTGCCAGAGTGCCTTATGAGCTAAAGATAGCCCCCAACATGGTTCCTGTATTGGCCAGTGTGAATATCCTTCAAGATGGTGTCACGGTCGTGATCATCTATGTACCTTAGGAGTGAGATTGAGAACCCTTTTTTATATAGCATGTCATTGTAGATGCAGTACCTAGTTACTTGAGCTTGCAATCGATGAGCTTCTATCTTATCTTGTGATAGTTTGCCTTCTTGTAAGTAATCTAAGATTGGACTTATCTATGAGTTCCGTGCTATAACAATTGCCATTACGGTGCCCTTTTGCTCCGTGCTTGGTGATGTAAGGAACTCTATTAGGATTGCTCCCAAAAAATCTACATCTTTAGTTATGGCCAAGTGAGCTAATGCATCTACATGCCTGTTTTGAGCTCATGGGTTTTGATTGATCTTATATTGTTGGAAAGATCCAAGTAGTTCCTTAACCTTTTGAAGGTAGATGGCTATCTTTGATCCCCTTGTTTGGTACTCACCCCACATGTGGCAAACTATAAGTTAGGAATGACTAAATATTCTTAGGTTTTTAGCTTGCATCTCCCTTGCCAGATAGAGCCTTGCTAACAATGCTTCATATTTAGCTTCGTTATTTATTGCTTGAAGATCAAATCTTAGTGCACAGAGGATTTTATGTCCCTTAGGGTTAATCAGAAGCACCCCTGCCCCAGCCTTTTATTTGCTTAATGACCCATACAATTCCCATTATAGAGCCTTTGAAGCCTTTATTTCTTGTTCTACAGGCCCCATGAACTCTACAATGAAATCTGTTAAGGCTTGCCCCTTGATTGCTAGCCTGGGCTTATACTTAATGTCAAACTGGGCTAGCTCGATTGCCCACTTCAGTAGACGACTTACAGTATTAGTCTTTTGTAAGATTTGCCTTAGTGGGAATTGCATGAGCACTTCTATGGTATGTGCTTGAAAATAAGGTCATAGCTTCCTCGATGTGACCACAAGGCAGTAGGTAACTTTCTCCATTGGCGAGTACCTTATTTTAGTATCTAATAACCTGTTGCTTACGTAGTAGATTAGGAATTGTGCTCCTCCTTCTTCCCATACCATTATTGCACTGAAAGCGTGTTAGGATATCCCCAGGTTGACGATGAGCTTCTCATATTCCCTTGGTTTAAATAAAATAAGAGCTCGACCCATATATTGCTTTAGTTATTGGAAAGAAAGCTTACATTGTTCTATCCACTCACATTGTTTCGTCTTCTTCAGCACATCAAAGAGCAGGATGCATTTGTCTATTGCTTTGGAGATGAATTTGTTAAGTGTTGCATCTTGGCCATTAAGGCTCTGTACATCCTTGATTCCGGTAGGGGATCTCATATCAATAAGTGCTCTGATTTTCTCTGGATTTACTTAAATTCCCCTGTTATTGACTAAGAATCCAAGGAACTTTCTTGAAGCCACCCCAAATGCACACTTGTGGGATTTAGCTTCATTCAATACCTTCTCAAAATCTAGAACATTTCCCCTAGGTCACAGACATGGTTAATGGCCTGTTCAGAGTTTACTAGCATATCATCCATATAAACCTCCATTGTCTTCCCAATCTATTCTTTGAACATCATATTGAACAACCACTATCAGGTTGCCCCTACATTCTTTAGTCACCTTGTAACATTATAGCCCACGGTCGGTGATAAATGAGACATGTTACTTATCTTGTGGGTTCATGGGGATCTGGTGATACCCCAAGTAGGTGTCCATGAAGCAGAGAAGCGAGTGACCAATAGTTGCATCCATGAGTTGATTAACCCTAGGCAAGGGGAAGCTGTCCTTTAGACATGCCTTGTTGAGGTCCATGAAATTAATGCAAGCCCTTTATTTCCCCTTTTTTTTCTTATGAGTACAGGGTTAGCCACCCACGTTGGATAGTAAGCTTCTTAGATGAACTTGTTGGCCAAAAGCTTATCCACCTCTTCCTTAAGAGCAACGTATCGCTCAGTAGTCATTAGCCTCATCTTCTGATAGATTGGCTTGTGATGAAGGTCAATATTGAGCTTATGTAACATGACCTCGGGATAAGTTCCTACCATATCCTCATGGTTTCAAGATAAAAGGTCTAGGTTTGCTTTAAAGAATTCGGCTAGTTAGGTTTTTATATCCAGAGACAAGTTTTTTCCCAGCTTGAGGCATCTTTCAACATTTGCCTCACTAATATATACATCTTTGGGCTCTTCCATTGGGTTGGTTGCTTTGTTTGTGTCCACCTCACGGGGGTTGAGGTTATGACTAACCCCTGTTGTGCTCATAGCTTATGTTTCTTTACTAGAAACCACATTAACCTTTTTCCCTCTCACCCCCAACATGACTACTTCCTTATAGCAATGTCAGGCTATGTGCTACTCACCTCGCATGTATCCAATTCCATTAGGGGTCAAGAATCTAATTGTAAGTGTCCTGCTTAATGTGACCATGTCCAGGTTGTTCATTGCAGGCTACCCTAGTATGACATTGTAGGCTGAGGGGTAGTCAATGATTAGAAAATCTGTTAAGATGGTTGCTTGGCATCTTGAATCTCTATGAGTAATGGAGAGCCTAATCTACCCCACCGATAATATTACATCTCCTATAAAGCCATAATGGAGCTTTAGGGAAGGTTTTAGTTGATCTATGCTCAAGCCTATCTGCTTAAAACATCCCTTGTACATTACATTCACTGAACTGCCCGTATTGACCATAATCCTTCATACCTCGGCATTGCTGATTCTAGCTTGGATAATCAGTGCATCATTATGGGGAAAATGTACTCCTCATGCATCTTCCTTGGTAAAGGTGATGTTGTTCGAGGTTGCTCTTGCCTTTTTAGTGTGACTTTTAGATCCACCGTGTCTTGTGAGCAGGACGTGATTTGCTTCTCGCATGTAGCATTCATGAGACTTATTTGAGGTACCTACAATGTGTAGGCCACCACAAATGGTGAATGTAGTTCTTATTGAGGGTGCTTTCTCCTGCTCGAGAGTTCATAGGCATTGCTGTCATACAAGTTGCTCGTGCTACTGAGGTTGCTACTCCACAAGCCGCAACATGTAATTTCTTAAACGACTTCTTTTGATCAAGTCCTCAATTGCATCTTTAAGTGCCCTACATTTTGAAATATTATGCCCGACTTCATTATAATAAGCACAGTACTTGTTTGCATTTCTGAACCTATGGGGAGTCTTTATGGGGTTAGGCTTCTTGAAATCCTCCCTATCTTTTTCCATCATGAAGATCCTTTCTGGAGTATTCGATAAGATGCTATAGCTGTCATAGCAACTTTTACGCTGAGATCGCTCATTCCTAGCCTTCTTTATGACCTCATTTTCAGGGTTGTCATCCTAACCCTTCTTGTTGTTTCTAGTATTGCCCCCTCTTTTTTCTCTGGTTAGAGTTATTTATCTCGTCTTTGAACTTAAGGCCAAAAGTTTCCTTCTATCTGATCTCTTTGGTAGCTTATTTGTAGAATTCTCCCAGGTCCCTTATCGAAGATTTGTACATTATCTCATATATCTTCCCATCTTTGTAGAGTCTCATTGAGATTATTATTAAGATGCTCTCGTCTGAGGGATTTTTGATGAACGAGCAAAATGCCTATTATTATATTGATTATTACCTATTAATTTGTTATTAATTTGTGGTTTTGCTATTCTTTTTGTCATCGTTTTGTGTCTTTGCTCTTTGGTACTGCTATGTCTTTTATTTTTCTTTTTAGGTGATTAAAAAGGCTTGGAAAGATGGATGAAAGCAAGAGTTCGAAGCA
>JANHAO010005042.1:0-23284 GCA_026873985.1 Saraca asoca | reverse complement strand
AAAAAATATTGTGCTTATTTATAAATATATATTATAATTATTATTTTTTCATATGAAAATAAATACTCATAATATTAAATAACATAATATAACAAATAATAAGCTGGAAATCGAGCTTGACACGCGTGTTGAAATAGGGAATGCGTGTCCGAACTTTTTAAAATTACGGACAGGGCTTCGAAATCGAGTTTGACATGCATGTCGAAATAGGGAACGGGTACCCAAACTTTTTGAAATTACAGACACGGTCCCAACACGTTTCGTATCGGTATCAAAAACGACACCGACACGTGAACACGATTGTTATATGAAGTGTCGGTGCATTATAGCTTTTAACAAAAGAATTCAAATTTGGAGGGAAGTTAGCACAAAAATTAAGCATAAAGAAAAAAAAAATCATATAATGTAAATTTAAGTGCAAATGCATATATCAATTATTTTTTCAGATTTGAGGGAAAATATGCATGTGAACATATAATTATGATCATTAGATTTTTATTTTCGTATTAAGCACATTTTAGGGTTTATTGTATCTTCTCCTTATTTAATCCATTTTAATTTTAAAACGTAAAGGACTTTTACATACATAATATCTTATTTTTAAAAGACGGAACTAGTTCTTTGTTCTTGAATGAAGAAAAAGATAGAGAAAATTATTGATTCCCTTATCATAATATCATATATATATATATAAATATTAATTGTAAGTAGCTTTAAAAAACATTTTTCATTTGTACATCCCAGAGTAGTTACAAACATTGAATCATGGATCTCAGGAATTTACTAATGATGATGAATTTCTAAGTAGCTTTTTCGTCGTTATCACTCGTAAGAATTTTTCTTTCCTCCCTCTCGTGATATGACTGCATCTTAAACGTCAATTTTTTTTTTTTTTTAAAGCTGTTGCATGTGTAGTTCCAAAGATGCTTTCAAGGTGAAGATGAAAAGATCAATAAGATGCCCCAAAAACAGAAGTGGTATGATTTCATTTCAAAGGCATATCCAATATTCCATCTACCACCTTTATGGCTTGGACCAATGTACATACCAAAAAAGTAAATTTGTCGGGTGAGAGAGATGAGACTAACCAGTCCCTCTGAGATTCTATTGAATAAAAGGATATCTAGAAATATAATATTCTCTGACACGAGAAGCACCATCCCTCGCTAGAATTCCTTCAAGATCTCCAATGATTCTTGCCAACCATATCTCCAGATTTCTCTGGATTTCTTTGTAGTTGTTCCTGATGGAGTCTAAAGATCGTCTTGTGGTTACTGCGGCCTGGATCCCTAACTCGTCATTGTAATAGCTCTGTCCAATTTCAGATTGTAATGCCATCAGCTTCTGTCTAGTTTCTGATGCACGTTGTTGAAGCCGGAATGCTTCCAGTAGAAACTCGGTTTGCCTTTGTGTTCGAAATTCTGTACTGAGAGTGGGTTCACAGGGATCGCTTGCTTGCTGAAAAAAAGTAGTGTCAGAACACAAAAAACTTGTTAGCCAAGTATGACTCAATAAGAATTTTGGGAAATTAACATGCAAAATAGTTGTTCCCTTTAAAGGCCTTTCTTCAAAGCTTAGTAGATTAGTATGTACTTGGACCACTGTCACGATATGTCCAGAGGATGCCATGACATGGGATCGCAACCTCTGGGCACATTGTGACAAATAAGCTATTAGTATCACATCTTCAGTTAAATTAATTGAAACATGCTTGCATGATGCACATTTTTTGGTCTTAATCACACGCAGGCTACATGAGCAACTTCAAGCACTCATTTCTCATGTCCTTGAGATGAAACCATTGATAGGCACACATAAAGAACTTGAGTTGATGATAAATTTCCCTTTTCCCCTATAAAAGAAATCAAAATATCCGAACAAGACATGTGACAAAAAATTGGTATACATACATGCACCCACCACTTTGGAACCATTCATCAATTATAATAGCCTCCTGACAGAATAGACAATTTGATTAATAGCATCACCAACTTTTACAACAGACTTCAGTAGGACATGAGGGCAGTTGGTAGATTGAGCCTGTGAATTTTATTGTATGGTAGTTGAAAACATCCATTTCACATATTCACCCATGTTGACAGATACAAAATTCCACATAATGAAGTGGATGTTTTAGAACAATAGGAGAACAAATTAGTTTTATCAGAAACAGCAAAGAATAATATAACAATAAAAGCAGTATCGCAGGAGTTAACTTACTATTCTTCTGCATAAATCATCAATCTTTCCTGCAAGTCCTTGATATCTCTTTGCCTGCTTCCTCATTAAGGATGGCACCTTTGATAGATCACTTTTACCCAACTTCTCCAAATTCAATAACTCCTGTTCAAGTAATTTAAGTTTAGAAGAAACTCCAGCTGAATCACCATCCACCTTCCAAGGGGACTCCCTTCTGTAAAACAAGGAACATTTGCCCTTCAATTAGTGGCAGATTAATACCAAATGCCTCATAAGTATCAGCATTTTATGTCAATTATTTACCTTGCCACGACATGTTTCATATTGTACATTGATTCAAGGGATTCATACTGAACATCCTGCAACAGTAAACATTTAAAACTCAGAAAGAGGGGACACACTTTACCCATAAGTAAATCAATAGGAGTCGGTAGGCAAATTACTTTAATAGAAAACCAACCAATATTATCGTTTTCATTTCAGGTCGGAGTAAAATACTTATTAGAGTTAAATGAACTAAGTCTTTATGTTACTTCCTACCACAGATGCTTAAGTCATCATTTGATTATCTCCTAATGTCCTAAAGTTTTTAGGTAGAATAGTCATTTGACACTTTCCATTGATAAATTCTGAATTGACGATGATCCCCAACTTGCAATGTGCGCAGTCCAATTGCAGCAAGACATTCCTTGGTGATTCTCAAAGAAGCCATCTTTCAGAATCACTAAGGGGCAAGGGGGACTGTTTAAAGAAGAGAACATAGAGATGGAATTTACCAGTCAAGCACCATATTGTTCTCATTCAAAGATAATCTGATGAATCAAATAAATTGACCAGAGCAAACAACTGGACTACCGCCTATAATGTATACCAGAGCTGCAATAAAACTCTTTAGTCTTTACTACATTTTTTCTTTTTTGTGGGATTATCCAACAAATATTGAAGAATATGAATGTATAGCTTACTAAAGACACAATAAGCTGTTAATCATGTCACATGCATGGACCATAAAAGCCCCGGAGAAAGTGATTCCCCTAGATTTCAGCACAGGATAAGGATGGTCCAGTGAAAGAGTGTTCAGAAGAGAAATGAACAACCATCGCATTGCCTGCTGATCTTAAAGTGGACCAAACATGCATAGCAACTTAACAGCTGATGAAGACAAAATCCAAAAAAGAGAGAGCAACAAACAGACAAATAACAATTGGTTGAGGCTGTACAAGTCCACCAAAATGATGATTATCCCTCTATGAACCATGTTTAAGTTTAAAAAAGTCGTCATGGACCCAGTAATCTTTACAAAAATCATTTCTCCTTTTTCATCAGAATTTGGGTATAATGCAAATTTTTGGTGCTCTTCCATGAATAACAATCCTAAAGCGTTTCGTCCTTTTGAAAAGAATAGAAGAAAAATATTCTAAAGGCAAAAGCTTGCTTTTGGTACAAGAAAATTTTATTTTATTTAATTTAAGCTCTAAAGTCACTTTCTTGAATCGAAAAACAAATCAATTTTTTTCTTTTCAGGTTCGCGTTCCTATCATAATCCTATGAACTTTGAAAAGGTCAATGCCTGCAAAATCCTCCCTTTAGAGCACTTACTAGTTACAAGCATCTTTCCTAAGAGAAAAGGCAAAGTTTAAGACAATATATCGCAAACCTGCCAGAGGGTGGCTCTTTCGGCCCAAAACTTGGAAGCAGAAGCCAAAAACTCTGAATCAAAGCCATTACCAAGCTGTTGCTGATACTGCTGTGTTTGTTCATAGATGACATTAACTTCCTCGACACTGCTATTTGCCCCTAACACACACTCTTCAGATTCCTTCTGAAACCACTCACTACTCTTACCCACATCATAATCCCTGCTCCGGCACCCACCAAATTCCTGCTCTTCATCTTCTTCAAGCTCACCTTCTTCACCCCTCCTCGACATGAAGCTAAGCATCTCATCCCTCTCTCCCACTTCCCTCTCCAATTCCTCAACCCTAGCCTTCGATTCAGCTTCAAATTTCTCAAATTCCGCAACTTTAGCCCTCAAAAGCGCGATTTCTTCGGCGGCGGCATCGATCTGCTGAAGCAACCGCTTCTCCTCCGCCTGCCACGCGTTGCGGTGGCTGGCGAAAATCTCCACAACCCTCGCATTGGCCTTGGAATCCTCTCGCCTCCTCGATTTCATCTGCCTCAGCTGCTCTTCGGCTTGGAATAGCTTCGCAGAAAGTTCCCTCCTTTGAAGTTGCAGGTTGTTAACCAAAAACATTGATTTTTTCGGTAACAATGCCAGAAACAGAGAGAAGCTAAGGCCTAGATAAGAAGAAGCAAGCTTCTTCAGTTCCTCTTGCTGCTTCTGATTCTGCTGTTGCTGGAGAAGTTCTTCTTCTGCCATTACAACCACCTCAGACTTTCTCGAGTCTCAAAGAGAGACAGAAAAAAAGAACTTTGTGCTTTTTAAGGTAAGACAGAAAAAGGGGTCTCGAGAATGGTTGTGCTTTCTTCTTCAGCTTCAGCTAGTTTGAGAACAGAGCCTTTGTTGTCATTTGTGAAGCTTTTTTTGTGGGTAGCTGGGAGAGGGACAGGAATTGGGGCTTGTGTTGGGTGGTTATTTACGGAAGTGGGATCCCATCGGCAATGATAATGACGATGATGATGGGATTTGTTAGATTTGTATTTGTGGATTAATGCTGACACTGATTAAAAAAACTGTTGATGTAATTACAGGGTTTTTAAATGAGTTGTCAGTACTTTCGTCTACCTTCTGGGTAGTTTGTGGAGTAGCAGGCAAAAGAAAACAGGTGGGGCTCACTCGGACAGAGCATAGATTTCACTTTCCATTAATTTGTTGATTAGGATTGTGTCTTCGTTAGAGACAATTGAAATGGAACCGTCTAATGTCTTATTTACCAGAAACACAATCTGATGTGGTTTTTTCTTAAATAACGTAGCTTTTGAAAAGGGGTATTTTTCTGATTAAATTGCCAACCAAAAAAATTTAATTTTTTGCTTATAAAAGGGGGAACTTCTTCTCATTCTCATTCTCATGTGTATCAATTTTACTATTAAAAATATTTTAACGTAGATCTAGGTTCGGATAAAAATATTCTAAATCAATTTTTCTATCCCCTTTTGCTATTGAAGGATTTGATTCAGCGAAGAATTAAATTATTATGAAATTAATTAACTTGAAGAGAAAACTAATATAAAACTTTTCTTTAAACAAGAGAAAGAACAAAAAGGTAATTTGTGTTATGAAAAAAAACAAGTGAATTTATAAAATGATGATATTCTTGCTTATTTCTCCTTATTCGATCTAACTTGATAAAATAGACATAAGTAAATTATGGGGGCAAGTGATTGGTAAGAAGTAGATTTGCTACTAAAAGCTTGTTTGTTGATAATAAAATCATTCACATTACATTGCAAAAATATAGACTTATAATCTGCATTAGATAAGCACATTAACAGCCATATGGTTATCCAGAGAAGTTTCCATTGAAACTAATCTGTTGTCCAAGCTTCTTTTTTTTTTAACATAAGTTGCCTAAGCTTGACAATGGTAGATAATAAAGGGTCCACAACGGAGGTGTACATGGTTACTAACATATATAAGATTTGGATATCCTTAAAATTTGAATATTAATTGAATTTTTTTCATGGTTCTCAATTAATATTCAGGTTGGGTTTTGACTATGTAACAATTAATCAAATTGATTTAATTTGACCTAATAATATGTATTTTAATTTTTATTAATATAAATATATAATACAAAAATAATAATCTTTAATTATATTTATAATTTGACATAATTAAAAATTATATATATTTAAATGTTCTGTTGTTTATTTAAAAATATATTTTTTATGAAAAAATTTAGTTTTCATTTAAAATAATAATAAAAATAAATATATTCCGATTTTTAGGCCAGAACTTCAGCCTTATATTTTAATTAGATTAGATCGGATAAAATTTTTTAAAAATAATTAAGTTGGACTTGAATTATATATTTCATATAATTACTTACGAAAAGCCTTGTTTAAATGTCCAATGATCAAGGCCATGCACCTCTCTGGTCACGGGGAAGAAAAAAAAAAAAAAAATCGTCGACTCGTTTTGTTTTAGATTCGTAAATATTTCGTCCCTCTTGCGTCAACACGAAATTTTTGCCCTTAAAATGAACAGCCGATGACAGATACACCGGAAACACTTATATCCTCTAATAATGCGTATTTTTATTCACAGAGAAAAGAAAATTATAATTCTTAATGAACTAAAAAATTGAATATATGAATATTTTTCTGTATATAAATAATATTTTGATTTATACTTAAAAGTTTTGTAAATTTTTAGATTTAACATAAAAATAATAAAAAGTATAATTTTTGAAATAAAATAATATAATTTTTCTATAAAAAATTACAATTTATAGAAATTTTATACGTGACAAATATATATAAAAAAAATTTAACTCTGTGATTTAAAAGTATATAAAAAATTAAAAAATTCTCATTTTTATATAAAATTATAATTTTTAATAAAAAATTATGATAAGCGTACAATTTTTCATAAAATTTATAAAAATATGTTTCAATATAAAATTTTTAAATATTTATTAAAGCATAACCCGAGATACAATGTATGTATATCTAATATTTTCAATTGAAAGAATGCTTTCATTTCATGGCTAAAATACTAGTAACACAAAAAATGTTCTCACACAACTTACAAAAAATCAATAAATGCCATTAAAATTTTGTGCTAATCATACTATACTAAAACCCAAAACAATCCAATTAATCTAACAAGAACATGATCTATTATCAAGGTGGCTGATCTAATGGTATTAGATCATTACTTTATCTTATAGAATATGAATTCATGTAAGAGGACATCAATTTGTGATCAATAAAAAAGAAAGATTTTTAAAATTATTAACTCTTTAATAGGATCATGATAATGGACTCATCTTTTAAATAGGAATTATAATTAAATTAAATATTTTATAATAAAAAAATACTTTTATGATGATGTCAATAAAATAATAATAATAATAATAAACGTTGGTGGTCCGTATTCTCTCCTTCCAGCGAAAGGAAAAAAGGGAAAACCGGGGCATGGTGTTTCTCTAGCGTTGCTTTTTTAGATGAGGCATTGGAAAAAGAATTACAACAGAAGGAACGAAGAGTTACATTCTGAATTTGGACGGCATTTGGACACATGTGAGATGGTCACTATTTACTCAATGAGTTTACCATAAAAGTGGTTTTGGAAAACCCCCCACGATGCTGACACTGAAAAAAGAAGATATCAAAAATAGCCACTTTTTGCATTTGGAGTGGAAGGACATATCCCACTGAGCTACCCGTAATGGGCTTTTGTATGTATCACAATTTACAACATTGCTCCGTTCTTAAGACTTTTCGTTGTAGGAAGTGTGTTTTGATAAGGAAATTCCCATTTTAGGATTGAAAAAATATTATTTCTGTGGATGTTAAAATAAGAAAAATGTTATTCATAGTAATACTATGCGGTAAATTTCGACTGGGTCACATTAGTGTTGACGACTTGATCTGTTGACACAAGTAACATTGTTATCAGTAACAACCCCTAGAAACTGTAGTCGAAGTTGCATGGTAACTTGCCAGATCACTGTAGATTGGTAAAGAAAATTTTTGGAAGTTTTTTCTTTTTCTCATATTATTAAATAACTTCTATTCTTCACTTTATTTGCAAATCTTCTTTTTCACTTCATTTTCATCTTATTCTTCAACTTCACAAAAATTATTCTTCTTCACTTTTCTACTGCTTCATCTTTTTCATTCACTTCATCTATCAAATTACACTTCATCTTTTAAACTCTCCTTCAACTAACATTTATTTCCTTCATTGGCAAAATTGTAAGGTAAGTTTCTGCATATCAATACTTTTGTTTAAGAATTATTTGAATATATTTTTCTATAGTTAAATTTTATTTGGTATGATTATTGAAACGTTAATTTGAATAATTATTATGCATTACTCTATATAGATTTTTTTTGTATAAAAAATTAATTATCTATCTTAAATATAATGGTAATAATATTATTTACTTTTTTCTTGCACTAGTAATGATAGAAGATTTGAAATTTTAACGATTTTTGTTTTAAAATGATTATGTTAGGGGGAATTAAATTAGGATTTGAAATAGCTAACAGGTAAAAAAATGATAGAATCATTTAGTTGACTGGTTAATACTTTTTACATTAAAAATTATTATATTAATCACTGATATTTATGAAGAAGTTATTCTTTTTAAGTATATTTTGTAACTAGTTTGTATTTGAATGAGACATTAATTTGAATAAGTATTATGCATTACTCTCTGTAAATTTTTTTATATGAGAAATTAATTATCTAAGATAGATGTAATAGTGACAGTATTATATTTTTTTTCTCACACTAGTAGTCATTGAAGATTTAAAATTTTAACAATTTTAGTTTTAAAACGATTATGTTAGCGGAACAAAATTAGGATCTGAAATCGATATCATGTGCAAAAAAAATAAGAGAATTAATTAGTTGACTAGTTAATACCTTTTAACATTAAAATTTAGTATATTAGCTACAGATATTTATGAAAAAGCTAAATTATTTTTAGATATAGTTTATAACTACCACGTAAGGTTTGGTTTATTTATTTTATTAGAATTTTAGTATTCATACTTTTTGTTTATGGCAGAATTTTATTTATGTAGTATGTGTCATAAATTTTTTATTCATATGATATTTGTGTTATTTATTTATTTTATTTAAAACAAAGAGACATATGTGTTGTTATATGTTTTTCAGTTGTTAAATGATAAATTCAATTTTTCAGTAACATATTGATACTCTATTCTAAAAAAAAACATATATTGGTTCCCATAACATTTATTTTTTAAAAAATATAGTTATTTGTAACATATTACCTAGTTATTTTATACTAACTTTACTATGATTGTCTAGATTAAAAAATGTCTATACAATTGATTATAGTTATTTACAATAATGGAAAAATATACGATGGTCATGAAGGGTTAATCTTTGAATGTTCAGATCCAAGAGTCTTTTAGGTAGATAGAAATACAACATTAAATGATATTAGGAGGAAAATTGTGTCAAAGTTGAGATGAGCCGTGAAGCATATCTCATCCATTACGTATAGGTTTCCTACATCATGCCACAATATTATGCGTTACCAATAGTTTAAATTGCTTGATGATGATGATGATGATGTGAGCATCATGTTTTGCTGTCATGATCAATTTCTCAACTTTAGTGTACTGGAATTGTATGTCGAGTTTGAAATGGATGAAACAGAAAATGAAGAGATTAATATAGTGTTTGAACTTAGAAATAATGCTTTTGAGGCAATAGATTTGAATTTTCAGTATGTGCAAATGTTCTCTCAACAAAGTTACTGCCACACCATCCATAATTTTGGTGGCCTATCAAACTATGGTGCAGTGGCTGCTATAATGCAAAGTGACAATATGCAATATCTAGACCCACCTAACATAAACCATCTATATGAAGATATCAAGGATGATAATGAGTCACTATCAGATGGCCTCGAAGTTGAAGAGGAGGAGGGAGTTGCTGAATCATTACTACCATATATACCTCCATCATCACATATGTCATATGTCAATTGGGAAGCACTGGATAAGCTTGAACATTAATTGGTTGAAAATCCCACTCAGATTGATGGGCAAAAGTTCTTTGTTGGTTTAGAATTTGAGAGCAAAGAAGATGTCTTGTTAGCTTTGAAACAATATGCAATTAGTAAGCATCAAAATTACAAGACTCAAGAGTCAAAATCAACATTTGTAGATGTGCATTGCATAAAATGTGGTATAGATATAATGGCCCTTATACCTATGTCTTTATAAGCATGTCACAAGATCACAAGCAATTAGACTTTGATTTCATTGCCTCATACTGTGTAGAGCAAGTAAGAACCACACCGAACCTTTCTATGGTAGAGACAATACAGATGATCAAATCATAGTTCTTTTACCAAGTTTCTTGCAAGAAAGCTTGGCTAGGAAAACAAAAGGCTATTAACCAAATATATGGTAATTGGGATGACTCGTACTGCCAATTACTGAGGTGGTTGGTGGCCATGAAACAAATGAAACCAGAGACCATTGTGCAATTGCAAATCAGAGATTTATATAAAGGACAATATCTTAATCTTAACAATGTGAAGCTTGAAAGGTTGTTCTGGGTATTTAAACCTTGCATTGATGCACTTTTCTTTTATAAGTCAATGCTACAAATTAATGGAACCTTCTTGTATGGAAAATTCAAGCACAGCCTTTTGATTGTAACCATATAAGATGGGAATCCCAAAGTATTGCCAATTGCATTTGCAATTGTTGAAGCAAAGAATAAATCCAATTGGTTATAGTTCTTAGGTATGATTCAAATGCATATCACTAATGCCAATGGATTATGCTTGATATCCGATTGCCACAACGAGATTGTTGCAGCAGTCGAGGATGAGTCCCTTGGATGGCAGCTACTTCGTGGTCACCATTAGTTTTGTATCTACCATGTGGCCAGCAACTTCAATAGGCAATTCAAGAATATAACCCTTAAGAAACACATTACAAACACGAGTAACCATTTCCTACCACTATATATGCTTACGTTAAGTTCACATGTATTATTTTATTTTTTGTAATCATTATTGTAGGATATGAGAAGCAGCCAAGGAAGTATGATATCAAATTAACCAAATTATGATCCCTAAACACTAACGTAGGCTAGTGGGTGGAGGCATTTTTGAAAGAAAAGTGGGCTCAAGCATTTGATGATGAACGATGCTTTAGACACATGATAACTAACCTAGTAGAAGTGATAAATAGTGTTGTCAAAGACACATAGAATTCATCTATCATTACGTTGGTGCAAAGGAGCTTCTACCAATTAATGGCCAACTTTGTGTCACGAGGTTAGGAAGTCGAGGAGAGAATTTTGATTAGGCATAGATATATAAATGACCTTATCACTGCTGTATAGAAAAAACATTGAAAAGGCTAGTGCTTTCTCAGTGCGTACTTATGACAAGCTTAATGGAATATTCCCAGTAGAGATAAAATTTGATGCACACATCAATAAAGGAGATAACACATAGATTGTTAACCTCAACAAAAGGATATATAGCTGCATAAAATTCCTGCACCTACACTTTCCACGCTCACATGCTCTTGCAGCTTGTCACATTGTTTGTATGGACTTCTACTAGTATATACACCTAGTTTATTGTATAAACTTTCTTGTTAGTGCATATCGAGGTGCATGGCAATCAGTACCCCACCAAGATTAATGGCCACAAGTTATTGGCCCCACACTGTTGCTAAACTATTCTAGAATAAAAGACAAGAGTTGATTGAGGTCAACTTATATTCAGAATGAGATAGACTTAGGAGAATAATGTGACAAAGAAAAAGGAGGAAGTCAAAGGTGTACTCTGTGTCATGTTGCTAGCCATAACTATAAGTGTTGTCCCAATTATGTTGTCATAGGTGGAGAGAGCTCCAGGCATTAGGCATGAAATGTAATAATTCCTTACTTAAAGAGTGGTTGCAATGTATTTCTTTCTATTGTAGTTATTTTCATGTCAGAATTCATTGTATAGTTATAAACATTGTAAATTCATAATAAAAAATTATTGTAACTATTTTTATGAAATGTAAAAATTCTTTATTCAAATAATGGTTGTTGCAATGTAATTTCTTCTATTGTAGGTATTTTAATGTCTGATTTCAAATCCTAATTTTATTCCCCTAACATAATCATTTCAAAACTAAAATCACTAAAATTTCAAATCTTCTATCACTACTAGTGCGAGAAAAAATAAATGACACTATTACCATTACATCTAAGATAGATAATTAATTTCTTATACAAAAAAAATTTGCATAGAGTAATGCATAATAATTATTCAAATTGTTTTAATAATTATATAAAATAAAACTTAACTAAAAAAAATAGATTCAAATAATTCTTAAACAAAAGTAATGGTAAAAAAGAATACAGAAACTTACCTTACAATTTTGTCAAGGAAAGAAATAAATGTTGTTTGAAGGAGAGTTTAGAAGATGAAGTGTAATTTGGTAGATAAAATGGATAAGAAAGATGAAGAAGTAGAGAAGTGAAGAAGAAGAGCTTCTGTGAAGTTAAAGAAGAATATGCAAATGAAGTGAAGAAGAAGATTTGCAAATAGAGTGAAAAAGAAAAGATATTTAATAATATGAGAAAATGAAAAAAATTTCAAAATTCTTTTTCATGAATCTACAGTGATCCGACAAGCTGCCATGCAACTACAACTGTAGGCAGCATTGTTGATGGTAACATTGCCTGCGTTAGCAGGTCATGTTGCCAGCACCAATGTGGCCAAGCCGAAATTTGCCATGTGGCATTATTATTAGTAATGTTTTTGTCATTTTAACCCCATCCATGAAAATAGTTTTCTTTCAACTCCAAAGTGGGAATTTCTTTGCTAAAGCACACTTCTTATAGCAAAAAGCCTCGTTTTCGATGGAAAATAAAACCAAGTAGGTGATAAAGAGAAGCAGAAACCAAATATCCAAACCCAGAAAGACAAATATGATAAGATAGATGACCTGATGTAAAAAAAAGTTTATTTTTATGGATCTGGACTCTTTTATTTTTGTTTTATCATTTTCTTAACATATTTAGAAAGAGATAGGCATGGTTTTTTCATAAATCTCTTTATACATAAAAAAGAATTATGAATTCCACCGCGTATAAAAATTCTATATCAATAACTTAAAACATGATAGGAATATGGCCAAAGAGTAAAAAAGAAGATCTAAATTTCCTTTCTATAGTCAGTAAAAACTATAGTAAAGTGGAAAATGTAGTTTGTGCATCACAAATAGGGACTTGTAACTAAATTCAATAAAAAAGTATTCAGATTCATATAAAACTTGGCACAAAAATTAAGCATGAATAGAAGATCATGTGATGTGAATTTGAGAGAAAATGCACATATAAATTATTTTTCTTATTTTTCCCCATTTTGAGGATGTTATATAATTTTAATCAAGGTAATTTGTTTAGTACGAGTAGAGAAGCCATGATTATAATCCTTAGATTTTTACCTTCAAGTTACTGTATTATGGCACATTAGATTCCTTCCAAGCTAAGAGAAAAGCCCTTATGTCAACTTGAAAAAAAATATGTCTACTTGTATCATTAGGGCTTTGGTTTAGAATGCTCTTTAGAGTGAGAATCTAATGACCTAAGGTGGGCACTAAGGCACTAATCTAGGAGTATGAGTGTGTGGCATAGTGCCTTTCCTACATCCTAAAGTCTTGTAACAAATCTTTATGTGAATGAAAGAAATAACAAAGCTTTGGTTTTAGCCTCATTAATCTGCATATATTTGAATTGTATGAATGCATCTTATTGGCCAATATGCTTCAATTGATTGCTTATGTGATATGTGTTTTATTGCTTATGGTTGCATTGATGCAATATAAATTATGGGTGTTGCCCATTTTTTTCGAAACTAAAATAATATATGACCAGTTTAGCTAGCTTATTCTCAAGTACCAAGTGAATGACTACCAAGTGAAGAGACTAAACATTGCACATTCAAACAATTGAGCTACTAGACCATGACGATTTAGTATTAGAGCGTAATTAAGACCATAATTTGATATGGTTTACTACACTTTGATGTAATTGACGTTGCAATTGGGAATCTTAAGGAAGTTACTGAAGCTGTAAGAAATATGCAAAGTGAAGAGATCTTTGAACTCTTTTGAAGAGTAAAAAATTAGAAATCTCTTAAGTATCTAGTCTCAAATCTCGAAGTTAGTGTAGGAGTTGAAGGAGCGGGGACTAGTGATGCTCTTCGATTGTTGAATGGCTTGTAGCTATTAAGAACACTTAGAAGGATTTGGGGGACGCTTTGAAGGAACTTAGCAATGAGGTGAAGGGTGTTGTATTAGCTCTTTATAGTGAGATAAGCAACATAGTAGCCTCAATGAAGGTATTAATGATAGTCATTAAGAACAATTCACAAAAGGGTAATACCTCAGAGTGAAGGGGAAAGGTGAAAATCCTTGAACGAAGGCCATATGTATAGGAGAGAGATATGTAGAACCTTGAGAATTTTGTGTTTGATATGAACCAATATTTGTAAATAGTTGACATTACTTTTAGGGAAGCTCAGCTAAACAAAGATACTATATTCCTTATAAACAATGCTAAGGCTTGGTGGAGGACTAAGTATCAAAAGATTCAAGAGGGAAGGTGTAGCATTAATACTTGGGAAAAGCTCAAGAAGGAACTAAAATGTGCATTTTTACCCTAAAAACATTGATTATTTGGCTAGGCAGAAGCTGAAAGAATTGAATTAGATAGGTTAGTTTAGGATTATGTAAAGAAGTTCATAATTATTATGTTGAATGTAAGGGACATGATTGAAAAAGGATAAGTTTTTTGTTTTGTTTATGGCTTATTGTGAGAAGTTGTCATGCAACTCTAAAGGAGAAGACATAAAAGCCTCATGAAAGCTATGACCATAGCTAAAAGATTGTCTAACCATGACATTAGCTTTTCTAGCTTGAAGTTCTAGATAGGGGGCTTGCATATTGCTAGTGGTGGCCAGTTAGGCAAGGGTGGCAAATTCAAAAATAGGAGAAAACGCAATAAAGTGTCTTCCTACTTACTAGTTTTAGCATTATCCCAGACATCTAATAGTAAAGAGAAGTCAAAGACCATAGCCTATTTTTTATGCAATGGGCCATATAGAGTGGCAAAGTATCTAGAGAAAGCCGCCTCGAATATTTTACAAGCCCAATTTTAAGAGGAGGCACAAGAGGCGACAAAGGTGGTAATGAAGGTTTTGATGGGGAGGATATGTCTTATACTAGGATAGGTGCAATTCAATTCCTAGAGCCTTGTCACAACTAATTCCCTAGCCATAATCAACATGAATATCAATCCTTTATTAGTAGTCACCAGTCTTAATCCATTTCCATTATTAGTTACTATTCCTATTTATTTCACCATTACTAGTTGTGTTTACTCAAATCTAATTTGCTGCTTTAAGATACTGAAGACCTATGATATAAAAGTAGCATAACTTGGAATATAAACATATTTCATAATTTACAATGGCATTGTCCAATAGGCACATATCAGGTTAAACATTATTTACAAGTTTACTACAAGTTTTTCAGAAAGGCTATCTAACACTCACCTAGCCTAGGATTCAATTCCATAACACCTTATGTCCTTCCTAAGGCAAGGCAATCAAAAGTTAGATTAACCACTGTCTTATCATGAGTACAAAGGCATAGGTTAACATAATTAAGACCTATGGCCTTTTTATTTACCAGTTTTCAAAAAGATAAAAGTTAGCAAAATACATGATTCAATGGTAGACCACTAAAGGTTAAACCATCCTAAGGCCATCATAAAAAGGGCATTTGGTGGCTCCATGGGTATGATCTCCATCTCATGAAGCACTTTGCAACCTATTAAATTCAAAATGACAATATAATAGATTTTAATTTCATAGAATCTTAGCAAACTTGTAACAGTGGTGGAAAAGATATTAGATGTAATCTTCATGGGGTCACTATTCATTTTTACTTCCTTGGGGAAGGATTAACATCAATATCTGGAGAATCTAAAAAAAAAAATAATTCACAGTGAATCTGGGGCTCATTAAGATAATCTGTACCAAACTTATGAGTTTATCCAACAAACAACACATATATATACATCAATACCATAATCGGGTATTCATTTCTCAAACCAAATTTCATAAACAGATCATTAAGTTTCTAAAATTCACCTCTAAATCATATTATATCTCAGTATCCATAGCTTATTATACATAATCAATGTTCTTATGGCCATAAGCTGCCGTCCTTAATCATTACGTTATTCAATCTCATTATATCACATTTCAAATTTTCACAAAATAATAATACAAATAAAAGCAAAATACATAATAATAAATATAAATCTCCTTATTACTCTAGTCTAGCTATATCCTACACAATCCTGCTTTGTCACCCTAAGCCAGCTTTATCCCACTTATCATATCAGAATGCGTAGAGCTAGGATCTGATTCATTTTTTCATATCTTATCTCATCAATCACATCTCAAGTTTTATAAGAACTTTCAAGCATTCAGTAGCATCATTCTCATAACAGTTGTATCAAAAATGTACATTTCAATCATAATCTTAATCATATATCCTTTATCACATTATCACATTTCATCCACATCTTTCATTACAATATATGCCATCCTAAGTCTCATGAGGAAATTACCATAGTTAAATAATATCACTACTTACAATAACTATGTCACAATTTCACATTCAATCTCAATCCTAATCACAGGGACTACATTCATTGTTATGTTATCATACTATCATTTATGGATAATTATTGAATTTAGTGATATTGATTTATGAATTACTCATATCAATTTCCTACTTGCTTCATTTAACTAGCTAGAATGCACATAAGAATAGACTGAAAGGTTGAGAATTATCTAAGAAGGAGAAGTGAATTTCTTGAGAAGGATGAGCATTTTTGGAGGTGTGACCAAAATAACGAGTAGAATTGGGCTTGAAATTTGTGCAAGATCATGATAAAAATTACGGGGATCAAATGAGAAAAGCTCATTTGACTCAAGGAAATTTAGTTCAAATTGCAAGTCTACTCACCAAATATTCAAAATGTTTAGGAAGTCCAAATTCATATGTGATCATGATCATGATTAGAATTGAGAAAGTAGAATTATGGAAGGTCAATTCAAACCATAAGAAAAACGACTAAAATTCCAATTTCAATCTCAAGGCCTAAAGTCACAATATGGCTCTGTAGCTACGAGCATGATTGCATATTCAAGGGGAAAATGATGATTTGAATAGTGATTTTTAGGAAAGAAAAGCCAACAAAAAATAAGGGAAAACACAAACAAACTTACACAAAGTCATACGAATTCAATACAATGTGTTTTGAGAACCTAAACAAGCACAAAACTCAATTGTTCCGCCAGGAAACTAACTATTATAACTACAAGCCCATTCATACTCAAACATTTTTGTACCATTCCAAATACCCATTTCCTTCAACATATACTAACACTCAATAAATCACAATCATATAATCACACCACAATTCATAGGAAAGGTAAGAATCACTCACTTTAACAACTAGAAACAAGAAATCTAAGCAGATCACACAAAGATCTCCAACACTCTTCAAGAATAAGAAAGAAGAGCATATTAGCTTCTTAAATTTTTTAAAGATTTCTCTCCTTAACTAATCATATACCATTAGATTATGGTTCCATTATATAAGAACAAACTAAACATAACACATTCATGCTCTGAAAACACCAAAAAATTATGTGGGTTCAATAGTGATATGAATAGTAATTATTGGATTAAAAAATTTGTAACTTAGATTTTATCCCATGAATCAATATGATTTTGGTACCAAATTAAAGAGGAAGAAAAGAGGAATTAGTTATAAAATTTTGATAATTTATCATGGAAATATGAAGGACTTACTTGAAGAAAGAAAATGTGTATTGTAGAAAAAGAGTGAATGGCTTGAAGATGAAGTTGGATTGCAATTGGGTTAGGGTAAAGAAGAATAAGAAACAATAGGCCTCTTAAGGGTAAAATGGAAAATTTTCTTGTCCATTAACTTTGACTTCAAGTTGGCTTCATTTCCCCTTTTTAAATTTTTCTATTTCCTCCACTTTGAGCCTAAATTAACGTATTTATCGATCATTAGCAACGATGAAAATTTACTACAAATTAATTAAATTAATTATCTTAGTAACAATTATAATTTTACCACCCTTGTTAGGTACCTATAACCCTAGTTTCAATCTTTTTAAAGTTTTCTAGAAATTAAATCCTCAGAAATATGAACTAAATTTTTTTGGGCATTCACAATAGAAATTTTGGTCATTTGAAAATTTCTAAAATTTATATAATCTATTTCTAGTATATCCGAACTCCTCGTAGGTGAAAATTATAGTTTCAAAATTCTTGAAAATTTTAAATTCACTTTTTTAGGTTTTTCTAAAAAGCCATTTTATTATTGAAATTTCCTTTAAAAATTTTGGGGGTATTACAATTCTCTCCCTTAAAATAATTCATCCCCTAATTCTAAATAGTGATGGCAATTTAACAAAGATAAACTAATGGTTTCAAATAATATTTTATACTTAGTAATTATTATATTCGTCTCTTACCAAATTATCAAGGGTATTTTTCTTGTATATCAGTTTCTAATTCCCACATGGCCTCTCATTCATCATGTCGTCTCCACATCACTTTAACCATCAGAACTTTTCTGGATCTTAGCTTTCGAACTTGTCAATCAAGAAAAGGTGTTGGTTGCTTTTCATAGGTCAGTTGGGTGTTTAATTGAACTGATTCTTCCTTAATGATATGAGATTCATCCAGAACATGTTTCCTTAGCATGTAGACATGGAATACCAGGTGGATTCCTTGCATTTTAGATGGCAATTCTAGTTGATATGCTATGTTTTCCACACGTTTAATAATTCGAAATGGCCCGATATATCTTGGTGCGAATTTTCCCTTTTTACCAAATTGTTTGACTCCTTTCATAGGGATGCTTTGAGAAACACTCCATTGTTAACCTGAAACTCCATCTTCTTCTTCTTTTATTCAAGTACGATTTTTGTCATTCTTAAGTCTCCTTCATTTGATTATGGATCAATTGCACCTTTTTTGTAGCGTTTGCTATAAGATTTTACCTTAACAACTTTGCCCTTACGGGCTCAAACTAACTTATCAAAAACTTACATCGCCTCCCATATAACACCTCAAACGGTGCCATTTGAATACTAGCTTGGTGATCATTATTGTAGGTGAATTCGATAAGTGATAAATATTTTTCCTAACCTCCCTCAAACTCCATTACGCACACCCGAAACATGTCCTTTAGAATCTGGATCATTCGCTCTGATTGGCCATTAATCTATGGATGGAAAGTAGTACTAAACTACAATTGAGTGCCTAACACTTGTTGGAATGATTGCAAAAATGAGAAGTAATTAAGTACTATAATCCAAAATAATCATTAATTACACACCATGCAAAGGTACTACTTGATCAAGATAAATTTACACATATTGAGTAGCTGAATAAGTTATCTTGACAAGTAAGAAATGGGCCAATTTAGTTAAGCGATCAATGATGACTCAAATTGAATCATAATCATTTGGCAACTTTGGTAAACTAACTAGAAAGTCCATCATAATACTATCCCATTTCCATTCTGGAATCTTAATGGATTGATGTAATATTGCTGGATATTGATGTTCCACTTTTACTTGCTGACACTTAAGGCATCTAGTCACATATTCAAGACACATCTAGCATCATTCCTTCCTACCAAAATACCTCTTTTAGGTCATGATACCTTTTAGACACTCCCAGGTGCATTGTATATGATGAGTTATAAGCTTAGTACAGCAAATCATTACAAACACTCAAAGGAATCCATAATCATCCTTTATTTTTTAGCACATCTACCTTATTGACTACAAATTTCTAGTTTGGCCCCACTTCTACCTTTTGTCTAAGAATTACATATTGCGGGTCCTTTTTTTAGCTTCTTTGACTTGGTTGATCATCACCAATTTTACCATCATGTGGGCCAAAATTAAGGCTTGATCTGGAACTTCTAGTTATACGCCCAACTCCTTTAGTTTTGGGTAAAAACACATTAACTTTTCTTCTTGGAAAGATGATAAACCAAACTACCTATCGATTTGTGACTTAACACATTTGCTACCATGTTTACCTTTCCAGGATGATACAATATCGAACACTTATAATCTTTTACTAATTCCATCCATCTCTGCTATCAAAAATTAAGATCTTTTTGCTTAAAGATGTATTTCAAGGTTTTATGATCCATGTAAATTTCACATGTATCTCCATACAGGTAATGCCTCCATATTTTCAATGTAAAAATTATAACTGCCATTTCCAAATCATGAGTAAGATAATTCTGCTCATGTTTCTTTAGTTGTCATGATGCATATATGATGACTCTTCCATTTTACATCAACACATATCCCAGTCTGATTCATGAAGCATCGCAATGCACTACATAGCCACCTGATTCAAATGGAAATGCCAATATTAGAGCTATCATCAAGCATCTTTTTAGCTTTTGAAAGCTTTCTTCACAAATAGGAATCTAGTAAAATCGCATCCCTTTCTAGGTAAGCTTAGTCAATGGAGTAGAAATCTTGGAAAAATCTTTGACAAACTTTCGGTAATACCCGAATAACCCAAGAAACTTCAAATTTTTGTAATTGTCATTGCTCTAGACCAATTCTCTATAGTTTCTACTTTCTAAGGATCAACTTGTATCCCTTCTTGTAACATTAAGTGACTAAGAAACTTGACATTGGTTGCCTAAAATTCATATTTGGAAAATTTTGCATAAAGCTTATGCTCTCATAGAGTCTACAACACTATCTTTAACTATTGGTCATACTCCTCCCCACTTTTGGAATATACTATAATATCATCGATAAACACAACCATGAATTTATCTAAAAATAGTTTGGAAATTTGATTCATTAGGGTTATTAAAGCAACTAGGGTGTTCATTGAACCAAATGACATGAAGAGGAATTCGTAGTGCATGTATGAAAAGCAATCTTAGGCACATCTTCTTTATAAATCTTTAACTGATGATACCTTGATTGTAAATCTATTTTTGAGAAATATCTCACTCCTTTCAATTGATCAAATAAGTCACTGAATACGAGGGAGGGGATATTTATTTTTGATCATCATCTTATTCAACGGTGATAATCAATACACAACCTTAACATTCTATCCTTCTTTTTTATGAAAGCACCAGTTTTCCCCATGATGAAATATTTAGGTGAATGAAACCTATATCAATTAACTCTTGGAGTTAAGTTTTTAATTCTTTTAGTTCCATTAGCACCATATGATAAGGAGGAATAGAAATAAGTTTTGTCCTTTGCACAAGATCAATAGTAAATTTGATTTCTCGATCCAGGGTAGTCCAGGAAAATCATCAGGAAACAAGTCAAGAAATTCTTAGATCTCTAAAACCTCACTCGGGTGATCTAGATCTTATACTACAACTAAATAAGTTGTGTACCCCTTTTTCAACAATTGACAAGCTTGCACACTTAAAATCAATCCAGCTATCTCAACTATCCATTTTCCTTGAAACATTATAGGAAGAGATTTTTCAGCCTGAAATGCAATCATCTTTTTGTAACAATACATGCACACATGGTATTAAGAAATCCAATTTATGCCTGCCATTATGTTATAATCAACCATCTCTAATACAATTAGATTCACAGATACCTGCTTATCTCTAATCGTCATAGCACAATTTTGAACAAATGGTTGGCTAGGTAAGTCTTACCAATCGGGTTCATCACTACTAATAGTGATTCCATCAATTTACTTGATTGATCTAACAAATCAATAAATTTCTTTGCAATAAAAGAATGAACAACTCGAAGGTCAAACAATACTCAAACTTGGAAATCATATATTTTCAAGATACTTGAGACTACAACATTTTATGCTTGGGCCTCTTGCTTGCTAAGATTGTATACCCTTGTCATGGCTTCATTATGGTTTCTCTCTTGATTACTTTTCCCATCGTTCTTACTAGATGCAGTTGGTACCCTTATTGAAGCTATGGACTATGTTACTGGCTGGTTCCAAGGTTTAGCTTAATGATTCACACCATATTTGGAAGCATTAATGCTTACAGGACATTTCTTTGTTCTATGACTTGATTGACTGCACTAAAAACACCTACTCAGATCGATTTTACAAGATCTATAATGACTTGCATTACAATTCTTACATCATGGTGTATTAGCATTAAAGTTTCCTTAACTCTGAGATGTACCCTTTCCATGGAATGGAACAGAAGTGGCTGAACTTGATTATCCTCCCATGTTCCTTCTTGCAGGTAGATTCTATGACCAAGGTGGTCCAGTAGAATTTCTTCTCCACCCACTGGGTGGTGTCCCTCAGAGCTGAGGTTGGTCTTCCACTTGGTGTAGTGTTAGTTCCCTCAATTCATGCTCTTTTCTTATTACCAGAGGACATCTCCCTTTCACAACACTCATTAAATCTTAGTTTAACTAGCAAGGCTTGCTTTATAGCTTGTAGATATGTCATGTCTAGATTAAATTTGATACGATCAAAATAATAGTCACAGAGCCCTCGTATAAATCTTTCTACTTTCATAGTCTCGTAAGGAATTAAATAAGTAGTATATCGGGAAAATCGAGTGATTTAAGCATCATATTCACTCAAATTCTCTTATCTCATATTTTCAAACCTCCAGGCATTCACTTGCCAAACACTAGGAGGAAGAAATATATCAATAAAGGCCCCTTAGGACATTGCCCAAGTCAATGGCTCTGTATTAGCAATTCGCCCCTCAATAGCTTCAACATACCAATAATTTCCTAAATCATCTAACTAATATCCTACCAATTTTATTAATAAGGGTTTAGGAACTGTAACATCTTACCATATCTTTCAATCTGGTCAAGAAACTGATATAAGTCTATAAAAGAAATTGTTCTCGCATATTGTGGTGGCTTTAGTTTCAAAAATTCATAAACAATTCTTAATATACCCTCTTGTTCATTCCTAGCAGGAGAAATTTGATCTCTTTCGTTTCATCTACTCTTATCAAACTCTCTATTCTGATTTCAATTTTGATTTTGACTAATGCATGTACAAGGTGATTTATTGCCTGCTGGACTAGGCTTTCTGCCCACTAAGGTGTTAGTCGAATATAGGTGCCTTAGAGTCAATTTGATTGGGCTCTATTGCATCTATGACTAAGCGATCTATGGATTTGAATAATAAAGGTTGATTATTCATCTTATATTGCATGTTGTATTCATATTTATGAATCATGCATAATTAAGATGAAGCCCATGGTGAGAAGTCCATTTGATCAATCCTATAAAGGGTTATGGGATTG
>JANHAO010005041.1:0-23201 GCA_026873985.1 Saraca asoca | reverse complement strand
TTCTTCAACAATCTCACTTAAGGGTTTCAGTTGAAAATCTTGAGATCTAGCTATGGAGTTGCTATAAAATAAATCTGATGATCTAAAAATACTCACTGGGGTTCTAAGCATCGAAAGTAAGCTCACCGCTGGCAAAAGCCTCACCAGTGACCTGGAAAGAGGAACGACCAAACAGGGGAGCAAAGAGGCCGTTGCTATCGAGCTGCCACCGCAAGTTGGAAGGAGGCTCCACCAGGAGGAAAGAAACGACTAGTGACCTTGGTCAGACGGCGATGAAGACGAGATGAAGAGAAATCAGTCACTACAGCAAAGATGACCAGTCAGTCGATCAGAAAGAGCACTGGAAAGAGCAACCAAGGGAAGGAAGGTGACCAGCCAGTGCCGGGTGAAGCAGATCAGTGGTGGATCAGTGGAGAAATGACAGGAGAAGAAAGAGAAGAAACTCCATCAGAGAGAGAGAAGAGATAGAAGAAACTCGGTGCCTCTGAAAAATTGAAAAACTTTAGCCTAGGAAGATGGGTTTTCAACAAAAGTTTCCAACAGAAATTTTTGTTGGAATTTTCAATGGAATAATTTTTTAAAACATCTCCAACAGAAAGTACAACAGAAATTTCCCTTGAAATTTCCGTTGACATTCCAACGAAAATTTCCATTGGAAAATCCGTTGGAATGTCCCCTTTTTTGAATTTTTTTTTTAAAAAATGGACATTCCAACGGAAAGTCCAACGAAATATTCCAACAGAATTTCGGTCTGTTGGAATATTTCAACAGATTAAAATCCGTTGGAATATTCCGTTGAAAAATCCTATTTTTCTTGTAGTGAACGTAGCATGTGACGCATTGTCGAAGTGAGTTGTAACAACTGATGCAGTGGTCTCCATTGTGGTCTCATACATCAAATCATAGACCCATTCTTTCTTGGTCCCGCTGACAATGTCCACCTACAAATCACAATTAGATGGCTTGCCCAATCACCAGTCGTGTCCTTAAAGCCCTTATTTCTTTGCGCCTAAATCTATGCTAAGTCTTCATTTCTTTTGTTGAAATTCTCTTACAAATTAAAACAATTAATTATTTGATATTATAAATTAATGTATTTTTATAACCAAATATACAATACATTAATAATAAAAATACAAGTTAAGAAAAGCTGCTTACATAGGACTATATAGCTTGAGGCAATACCTATTGTCCATCCTTTTGGGTATGGGTTTAGCGGAACAAACTGTCTATGGATAGCTAAACTCTAGTCTTACATATCTCCACAATATGAAAATTTTCATGGACATAAATAACATTAAGTTAAAATGATAGAAATAATAATATTAACTTAAAATAACGTTGCCATGCACAATCAATGCTTTGATCCATGCACAATCAATGCTTTGATATGAGGAAAGATTCACCTGTATGTAGGGAGGAACCCTGTTCAGCTACATTTAGGGCTTTGTTCTTGTTATTTTGCTTGCACTTGAACTTAAATTTAGAGTCTTCCCAATTGTTTAGAAGGCCTTCCCATTTCTCATCCCTGATCCTATTGGGTTGAATGGGTCTTTTCTTCCACATTTCATCCATCATATCTTTCATTTTGTTGGAACCCTTATAGTTGAAGTTCTTTTACATATCCTTCTCATAAGAAGGGTTCCATTTTGAATACTTCTACAATTAAAAAAAAAATAAGGAAAACACTAAATAGTTAGTGAACAATTTAAAAAAATAATTTAAATTTTAAACGAAGTATTGAAACTTTATGCCAAACTTCACATATAACATCTTGTGGGTAAGCTATGAAATACTCTTCCATATGGGTCATACATCTTTATACTTGCTCATAATGATGTGGTGTATGGTGCCTATCGACTCATAGATTGAGAAAAACTTGATTAAGCAATAACAATAAATAACATTAAGTAATTAAATAAACATAATGAAGAAATTAATTAAGACTACATATCCCATCTTATATGACATAATAGTCTCCCTATGAGCAAGTATAGGTACCATGGGGGTGAAGGCTATCTAGAGGTAGATGTTGTTCGAGAGGATAGAGGCGCCATCTGTGAAGGTGTTCCAACTATCTCCGGGGACGGGGCTTACTACTCCTGCGATTGCATTTGGCTTGATGCTTGTGTAGGTGGCTCTATCTAGTTAGATGTTAGTCCTGATGTAGACATGAAAGTGTAGCCAAGAGGAACAACAATTGAAGGGCTTTAGCCAGTAATTACAGGTGAACTACTACTAGGGAAATCATGTGGGGAACCTTGTTCTTGTGACCATTGTCCTCTACCTTCTCATCCAAAACCTCTGTGGCCTATCATTTGTAAATATTCACACATGATATAATTAAAAAATAATCATATAAATTGAAATATAAATAAAGTACTTTAACACTCATATATACAAGCAACAAATTAACATGTCACACATAAAAGGATAGTTTCATTCATCATATTTATCATCTGCATCTTCATTATCATCATCTTTAATCTCATCTTTGTCTTTGTTGACTTCGCCCTCTTATTACTTCTATTAGCTCATCCACCTCCTCGTATCCACCATCTTTATGATGCAAGCTAACAATTATTTTTTGCTACAATCAACTGAGGTGCATATGACATATAATCATCCTTGTAAGCATGTTCTATTGTGTGATTATCCTTGACCATTCTGCGAGGCTTGATTTTTATAACAACCTATCAATCTTTCTTATCTCTCTTTGTTCATGGGTATAGTGCATGATACATTTGTGTTGCTTGTTGTGCAACGATGAAGGGATCATACTTAGCATATCATCTTGTATGTTTTATTTCAATTATGCCGTATTGAAGTAGCAATCTTATACCATGACCTAACACAGGATCAAACTACTTACAGTAGAAAAGTACCAACTTTTTTATCTTCAATCTTGGATACTTAAGTTGTATAATCTCTTTAAAAATGCCATAGAAGTCATCTTTCCCTATTGTAATATACCCTATGCCTTTCACACATACTTCACTATTAATTGTTTATTTTTCTTCATTCCATTGGTGCGTGTGAAACTTATACCTATTGACAAAATACATTAGAAATGTTTTGACTGCCATTAGAGGACCCTAATCTAGATTCATTAGATATTGCTTGATCACACCATTGAAGGGATTGTGAACTTGAGAATAACATAATTTTATATCAAAATTTCATCATACCTCTATAAACAATGTCACGTAGGAAAAATAATTATTGTTTATAGAGCGAAACCACAAAACAAACTAAGCATTGGTCATTTCTTCAATATCTTCATCTTGCATTGCTAGATACATAGCCTTTAACCAATGAACAAACATGCTACAGGGAATAACAATTTAAGAAATTAGTATTCTAAAGGTGATGAAATCAAAGTTAAAAATTAATATGGAATGATTTATTAAAATAGTTATACAAATACTTACTTTTTAAATGACTTAACTTCTTCACAGTTTAAAAGCATATGTATTGTGGCTTATTTCAATTCTTTGTCATCTAAATATCGCTTTTGGCAGAACCCAACAGAGCATCTTGGAAGATTGAAAATGGAAGAATAGGCTCTAAGGTTACATCACCATCTTAGTCATCATTCCTACTAACCCGTGTGCTTTCAGGGCCAAAATAGTATTAACAAAACTAAGCTATCTCCTCAGTCTAATAAGTCTCACATATACTTGCTTTGGGTCTAGCTCTGTTGCTGACTTTCTTCTTCAACCTATTAAGAAATCTCTTAAATGGATACATCTATCGATATTGCATAGGGCCACTGGCCCTTGCTTCAAATGGCAAATAAAAGGGCAAATGCTTCATTGAGTCAAAAAAAACTTTGTGGGAAGATCCATTCAAGCTTGTAGATTATCCCATTTAGAGCAATTCTTCTTGTTGTAGAACCATTAAGCACAATTTCCTAAAAATTGATTTAACTTAGTTAAGGCCTTCTATCGATATTGCATAGGGCCACTGACCCTTACTTCAAATGGAAAATGAAAGGGCAGATGCTTCATTGAGTAAAAAAAAACTTTGTAGGAAGATCCATTCAAGCTTGCAGATTATCCCATTTAGAGCAATTCTTCTTATTGTAGAACCATTAAGCACAATTTCCTAAAAAATTGATTTAACTCAGTTAAGGCCTTCTATACAAGATCTTGGAGTCTAGAAAAGGCAATAGGAAGTAATCTTTACATGAAAATATAACAATATGGCTTTTCATACTAAGTATGCTACTATCGTCTACATCAACACACCTATCCAATTTGGAAACATAATCATCAGGCATCCTCAACTTCTTGATCCTCTCATAGACTGTCATTCTCTTATCCAAGCTCAAGGTGTAGAAAGCTTTAAGTTTATATATTTTTTTCATTTATAGCCCTTTTAAGCTCTAACTCCCATCTTTTACAGTATTTTAGCAAATCTAACCTCGTCATAATATTGTCTTTGGTCTTCCTTTTAACATCTATCACTGTATAAAACACATTATCAAAGATGTCCTCCTCTATTTGCATGACATCGAGATTTTGTCGAAGTAAGTTAGATTGCTAGTATGCCAAGTTTTAGAATATACTTTTCTTAATTCAATTGTGATTCACCCTATATCTTGGCATCTTGATTGGCGAAAATTTTGTGACTTTAGGAGTGGAAAAAACCTAATAAAAAACTTGTTCACTGGTTAATCTTGAAGGTGGTTTGGATATCTCCACTCTATTTTTATGAATTTGTTCTTGTTTCTCTTGAAAGAATGATAGTATGGTAGAAATTGTTTGTGACAATCAAACAATGAATATTTCCTCCCATGCTTTAAGGTGAATACTTTTATGGATTTCCTACATATTGGGCAAGCTAATTTTTTGGCTGTTTGCCAACCAGATAACATCTCATATGCAAGAAAGTCATTGATCATCCTATCAATGTGATCTTCATATGAAAGTTCTGCTTCATTGAAATGTCATACATTGGAACACCATTACTCCATAGAGTGAGTAACTCATCAATCAATAGCTACATGAACACATCATTTTTACTCTTTAGATTTTTTGGAGCTAGGATGACCGAGGTTAGGAACATATATGGAATTGTCATATACATATTCAGAGGCAAATTGTAACGAGTGACTATTACTGGCTAACATGAGTACAATGTAATGTTTTGATCGAATGGAGCAAATCCATTAGAACACAATCCAAGTCTTACATTTTAAGGATCGATTACAAACTCTGGGTACTTTTGGTCAAATTATTTCCAAGTTTCTCCATCTGAAGGATGAGACAGAATGCTCATCTCCAATCTATTCTCATGATGCCATCTTTGACTTCATTAAAGCATACAACTTTTGTAACTTGGGAATTAAGGGTAGATAATACATTTTCTTAAATAGAACTTCTTTACTATTCTAGCCTATCCTCCGGTCCTTATATTGAGGCAAACCAAACATTCTACATTTTCTATCAAATCTAGCCTCCTTATAGAACAATATGTACTATTTAAAATGATAGTCTATTTTCTGATGCCCCAGTCCGACATTCTTCATTAACTTCCTTGTTTCATAAAATGTACTATGAACAACATTATTAGATAGGTGTGTCTTGGTCATAAGTTGCATAATCTGATTAAAGGAATTCTGTGGTAAGTTAAAATATGATTTTATGCTTAGCATCCTTATTGCTAATGATAATTCTGAATGGTTAGTACAACCTATCCATAATGGCCGATGCACAATTTCTAGCATTTCATTAAATTTTTGGTCATATCTATTTGAAGGCTTTTCTACATTATGTTTAAAGTGAGTTGTAATATCTAGCCAACTCTTATCCAATACTATGTTCTCATATATATTACTTGCATCATATAAATCTCGCGTCACATCACTAGAAGGTTCTTCCTTTTCTGAAGGTTTCTCTACAACATGATCATTCAATCACTAGTAATCATATTTTAAATCAAATCCATATAAATCAACTTTAACTTCATTAGGATGTAAACATTTTCTACATTTATGTTTGAAGTATGGATACTTTATTCGACTATCATATATATAATTTGGGCGAGTTTTTGTAAAATTAATAAATTCTTTTGTGCCATTAAGAAAATTTATCTTATATCTATTGCATCCTGTAAAAAAATCTATCATACATCCACCTATGATGATTCGAAATTTTTATTTTCTATTTATCGAAGTTAATTGAAATGAGAGAAAATCACTGCATACTTACAAAAATATATAAGAGAAATTATTTATGAAATTTCCATATTCCATAAATAATTCTATTATTATTTTTTCTCCTACTTAATAAATAAACAATAATCAAATTTATTTAGCAAATTAATAATTAATATTTACAATACATTTACTAATTTCAACAATTAACAAAATTAAAATACACATAATTTTTAAAATAAAAATATGTTCTAACTAAAAATATAAGTAATTCCTAAAGTAATTTTAATAATATTATGGATTATGTCATCTAACTACTTAATCCTATGGAATCTAATTCAAAATGTATATAATTCCTAAATATAGTTCACTAGTTATAATTAGTCAATCCTAATTCAAATATACAAAAAAATATAACTAATAATTAAAAATTAACTCCTATAATATTAAAAATTATAAATAGTTAATTAACTAATAATTAAAAATATGTACTAATATCAGTGTTCAAGTAAGATAAGTGACAAATAAATTAGTACAAAAACTAACGTCCAAAGCTACAGAAAGCAAAATAGCAAAACCATTTAACCCCAAAAACATGTAACAGTTAAACAAAAATAATCAGTAAAAATATAAGACAAACCAATTAGAATAATTTAATTAGTTTAGATTTATGAAAAATATATTTAAAGTGTAAGAATCAAGCTAAGAAAGGAAGAAAAAGCTTTGATGCGGCATAAGAAGTAGAAGGAAAACGGAATAGATAGAGTGTTAGATCACGTGCTTGGAGTTTAAAAAGTTTTTGAATTTTTTGATAGATTTTTTTGTTAGAAATATGTCATACAATTATTTTCATAGGAAAATCTGTCAGAAACAATGAGCAAAATTTTTAAAAGTTTGTGCGCTATTTTTCGATGAATTTTTTGATATATTACCAACGAATTTTCCAACGGATTTTTTTATCGATAACTAACAGTTTTTTCATTTTTAATCAATTTTCGATCGATTTTTTTGATGGAAAAATTTGTTAAAAATTTTTGTAGAAAATTGGACTATTTTTTGTAGTGCAAATAAACGATGTCTAAAGTCTCTTCGCATTATGAAAGGCCAATGCATCCCTTCTCATTAACTAACATATTGTAACTTGCTTTTGGGAAGAGTAGTTTGAAAATTAAGCACATGAATTCCATTTCTCAAGTTAAATATTATTTTTTGAACAATTGTTTAAATTGTGGAATAGAATTCATGTATCTTGTTTTTCAAATTCATTTTCTTAAGTAAGCAATATGTCCACAAGAGCAAAAATTACATGCATGTTGTTTGGTACCATTATGCTCAAACTTGCTTGAAGGTTTATAGTTTATTTTTCTTTTTATATTTCTCTTTTTTTGGTTAGTTTGTATATAAATGATTAGCTCCTATTTCCTTTTTTCCTTTAAACAGGTCATATACATTGATTTTTTAAACAAGAGGCTTCAAGAAATCATAGAAGCTTCAACAATTTAATCTTAATTTGTTGCAAGTAACCAAAAAACTTGATTTAATAATAATGTTTCTGTCCTAATTTTCTTTCTAATATTTATGTAAAAATGTAATTTGGAGCAAGGTTGTGTAATTTAATAAAAAATTATTAGAAATGATATTGGTTTTTTAACACAAATCAACGTCTTTAACACAATCCATAGAAATTTTTACAAAATTAAATATTATCTAATGTGCAAAATTATTTAATTATTGAATATTATTAAATGGACAGAATAATTCAAATATTATTTAATTAACAAAATTTTTCAAAAAATAATTAGCCTTAGGCTAATTATGTGTGATAATGTAATAATATTATTATCCAAAAAATGACATGGATGAAATTAATTAAAAAAATGTTATGACATAATATTATATGTCTGTTTTTAAAATAGACTATTTAAAGAAAAAACATCAATTTTTTATAGAACACCGACATCTAAAGAGAGAAACGACATTGGTTTTAATATAAAATCGATGTATAAACAAAATGAAGAAAAAACAAATAAAAAATTCAACATAGGAATAATATATAAAGTGATGGTAGTGTTTTTGTAAATATGATGAAAGATGCATGAGTATAGACGTAGGTTCTTTTGTAATAACCAACATCTAAAATCTAGGCTTTTTACGTAACAAACTAGTTCTTCCTCTACTCTTATTTGTTTTTCCTTGTCTGAAACATTTATCCAATATCATTCTCAAACCCTTGCCACTTTCTTCTTTACTGTCTTAAATCATCACATTTCAAGTCTATCTCTGATTAAGATATAGAACTTCATTCTTCTAACCCCGTATTTGTTTCTTCCTTATCAAGTTATGTCGATTTTTTTTCTACGTTTTCTACTTTATTCTTTGCTGATGGTTTGTATTTTTAGGATTTAGTTTTTTTTTTCTCTTTTGTTTCTTAGTTTGATTATCAAAAATGTTTTCGGCTAGGGTTTATTTTTTGGTTGTTTTTCTTAGCATAGATTATCAAGTGATGCATGCCCTGTTTTGTATCACTTGTTACAGTGGTTATGAATACATCTAAGATTTTTATTATGATTTATGTAGTAAAATTGGAGCTTTGAACGTAACTATTTCGCATTCAAAATCATCAAATGTAGTCCATAAAAATTGTAAAAGCCATTTCCCATTCAGAATAAAACTGATATAATAGTTTTGTATAAATATACTTAAAAGTGAGTAATGTGGTTCAAAAGTACTTATCTTTTCTTCATCATTTGTAAACAAAACTAATTTAATTTATGGTGATTTTTTTATATATATTTTAGTGATATATGATGATATGTTTAGTTTTAGAAACATTTGTTTACTAGGTTAACTTCTTTTTCTTTTTCTTTTTTCCTTTTAAACAGCCATATAAATCCTTCTCAACATATTGAGAAGAGTATAAGGGGCAATACCCGACCTTTATATGTAATAGAGGAAAGAAGATGAGGGTTGACTTCATTTGCTAAGGGTTAAACTATTGGGTTTATGGGTTCAAAATATAAGAGTTATATTAGAATGTTAGCACGTATGAGAACCAATCAATATTGAGCACTAGAAATAAGTACTAAAAGACATCAAGGAGAATATTTGGCAAGATGTCTTAGGATATATTATTTAATTTCTAATTTGTGTTTAAGATATATATAACTATCTTCTTAGAATAATTGTATATAGGTATAACCTATACATGTGTTGTCTTATAAACCTTCTTTGATGTTGATGCGGGGAGGAAAAAAGAAGTTTTGAAGCTTTTGGGGGAGCATTGGAAAAAATTTAAGAATTGGTCAACAAGGGATTACATCATTGTTAAAAGGAAGGGTGATGAAAACCCCGTAAGAAATACAACTTTCTCGATCAACAGGCATAGGTTGAATTTTTGAAGCACTGCCAAATCGAGGCTTTTTAGGTAAATTTGGCCATCTTGCCTTACATTTTTTTCATCTATATATTATGAGTAATTTGACCATTTTATCAATTATATTTTTTTTAGTCAAAAGAGTAAGAGTAAAGCTAACAAGGAGAGATAAGCTAAAAACAAATATAAACATAAGCTGTCTCGTGATAGATATGTGAAGCTTGAGCAAGCTTTGTTGAAGGAAAAGTTTACAGAACAATAAGTCTGATCCATAAGTTGTTTCAATATCTCGACATGAACTATGGAAGAGAGTCATGATTAATAGAAAAGGTGAATTTACAATAGAAGAAAATCGGATACTTATCGAGAAAATTGTAAGTAATTTGTAAGCTTTAGCTATAATAAATATTCTTAAATAATTGTAAGTGTTAAATTGTAATAAATATTCTTAATCATATATATGTCATAGATTCTCTCATGTAGCAATTGACCCATGGATATTTTACTCCATCCATAAGGATGGATATATTAATAGTTGCATTGGGAACTGAAAAGCATCCCAATTGTGTTAGAGGGTTGGGGGAAGAGTGGGTCTCAAGGCCTATTTTAAGGGATCATCAAAGTGTGTCTGAGGATCATTAATTTTTATGGAGGATCTTATTATAGAGATTACTGCTTAGGTGACATAGAAGATAAAAGAGGACATTACTACTCAATTGAGAGATGAGAACCAGGTCGACCTGGAAGAAATTCAGAAAATGTTTGCCTATATTCAAAAGATAGGCATGCAGTCACTGTCGGACCTGAGGGTAGAGATCCACCTTGTTCCCCCACCAACAGAGCAAAAGCTAGCTATCCAGACTCTGGCCCTTTTGTAGAGCACTCGAAGGTAAATAACTATCGCTAAAAGCTTGAACTTCCTTTATTATGTAAGTAATTTCTAATATTTTATGTGAAAAATAACATCATAATTAACTTTTTCAATTTTATTTTTTTGTCTGCACAGGAGGGAGCCAAATGCCTTCTAGCTCTGGCACTCGAGGGACATACAGTGGCATATAGAAGGGTTTTTCACAATCACACTCTCCATTGCCAACAATTATCGGATGAGTAATTAAAGGTCATCATGGACACCTTACTTGATCAAGGTGCAAAACTATCAATGTTAACAAATGAACTAGGGATAGTGGCCAAGTGATTGGGACTTACATCGCATGGCTAAAGAGTTTTGTTACTTTGGCTACAGAGGTATTATTTTCTATCTAATAAGTAATTATGTTTGGAAGGCCCAATTTATTATATTTCTAGTATTTAAGTTTCATAATTTGATGCATGTCAATTAGGCTACAGAAGAGGCTAGAAAGGCTAAAAGTAAGTAAACCAAGGAATCAATTATTTAACTAACTAATCAACTAACTCTTACCCATAAAATGCCTTTTGTTGAGCTAAGGAAAATGTTATCTTTTGTTGTTAAGAAGAAGGCAAATGATACATTCATTTATGTTCATATGGATGTCGAGGTCGTGGGTTATGAATGTGACATTTATTTGACTAAGGATGACATTATGCAATTCTTAGTCATGGAAGAGATAAATATATTTTGTGTCTAAGTTTTTGAAATGTGAGTTTACCTTTAACTTTCAATTCATAATTTTATTTATATTATATAGTTCAAAGTGTTTTATTAATCATTTCTTTTATTTCCTTGTAAAAGGCTTCTAGATCATGATTGTGTGACTAAAGGACTGGATGTTGGATTTTTATATCCACAGTTACTTGCACCAGTAGTCACAACAATGAAGAAAAAACAACATGCATCTTGAACATCTTACAAAATATGAGGCATTGTGTTTTTGCACCATTTATCAAGTTGTTAGTATCTAATGTGGTACTTGATATTTTGTTATTATATGCATTAGCTTGTTATTACTTATTTTATAGTTTGTTAATATAGGCATCATTAGATGCTTTGCGTGATATATCACAAGAGAAATGCCATTTATTGGCTTGATCCCTTGGGACATTTGGCTTGAAAGAATATCAAAATCTTAGTTGAAATGTGAGTTATTTTATAAGTTAAAATTTAGTTTTGAGATTTATATTATATATGTTTTTTTTTTTATTAATATACTAGTTTTTTGCATGAATTTGATTCAATAGATATGTCAAGGCTTATTTTTACTTATGTCGTAATAAGAAAAAGCCTAACACAAAATGGATTACCTTAAAAGCAAGTTTTTCTGGTCATATTGAATACATTTTATAAATATTCTAAGTAATTTCGTATTTAATTGAAATATTTATTTATATTTGATTTGTTATGGTGCCCTTGTCAAAGAGGAAATGTTGAGTATATATACTTTATATTAAGGTATATGAATAACATAATCACTCCAATAGAGGAAGATATGGATATGTTGAGATTTCTATTACAAAAATTATGGTGTTATGTGATATATGAATAAGTGATTTGCTATATGTATATTTGTCTTACAGTACTTTGGAGATACTAGTCCTTACACTTAAGTTAGAATTGACCAAATTCGAGATTAGTGGACTGAGTCTCTCCTACCCTATTATGATGAGGACCAATAAGAAAATTGTAATATTGTTTGTTTTACAATTATAATGAATTATAATGTATATTTATTTTGTTGTATGTAAAGTTGTAATAAATTAGTAAGTGTTTTGCTATACTGTAAAATTGTAATGAATGAGTCTTTTTTTTTAACTAGTTAAAAGAAAATATGTCGATTTTTTAATAGAAACGGATGCTTTTTTAATAAAAATTAATATTGTTAATAATTTAAATGTTAGTTTTAAGTTAATAATTGACGTATAAAATGAAAATTATGACATAAAATATTAGATGCCTATTTTTAAAAAATAAGTAGTTGGAGAAAAAACATTAGTTTTTAATACAAAATTGATGTCTAAAGTCTAAATGACATCAGTTTAAAAACTGATGTCTAAAGTCTCCACTTATTTTAAATGTATTTATATATTAAAATTAGTATATTAGAAAACTATGTTTTTTTTTAAAATCTTATTATTTTGCCTAATTTTATTTATGAACAAAATTTATTTTCTAACCATTAATGTTTTTAATTCCAAACAAAATAATTTCATTTTACAAAGACTACAAAATATTTTAAGAATTAAATACTATTAAATTAGCTAAAATAATTTGAGAATTTAAGTAGTCATTTAATAGATAAAAATAATTTAGAAAATAATTAGTATTTGAGCAATTTATTTGTAAAAACTGTAATGTATTGTCTAAGAAAATAATATGAAAAAAATAAAGTTAAAATAAATGAGATGTGTTGATATTGCTTGTGTTTTAAAAAGTGACTAGTTAGAGAAAAGATTTTGATTTTTAATATCAAACTAATGTCTAAAGTCTCAACGATGTTAGCTTTTTAACGAAAACTAATGTTAGAAAGTTTCCACTCATTTTAAATAAATATATATATTACAAATCTTTGTTTTTTTAAAATTCATGTTATTTTTACCTAATTTTATTTATGAACAAAATTTATTCTCTAACCATTAATTTTTCTATTCCAAATAAAATAATTTCATTTTATAAAAATTATAGAATATTTCAAGAGTTAATTACTGTTAAATTAGACAACATAATTTAAGAATTTAAGTATTAATTTAATGGACAAAAATAATTCAAAAATTTATTAGTCTTTGATTAATTTATTTGTGAAAATTATGATAAATTATCTAAGAAATACAAATGGACAAAAATAAATTCAAATAAATGAGATGCATTTGCATAAATATAAAAATTAAGATGTCTAAGAAAGACAAAAATAATTCAGAAAGACAAATGGACAAAAATAATTCAAAAAATTATTAGCTTTTGAGTAATTTATTTGTGAAAATTATAATACATTATCTAAGAAAGACAAATGGACAAAAATAAATTCATAATAAATGAGATGCGTTGGTGGAAATATAAAAATTAAGATGTCGATATGACTAAACGATCGATGTCAAACGTGTTTTGTTTATATAAAAGTTTTCACACATCTAATTGTTACTTTTGTTTTGTTCCAAGTTTGATATCGTAGCTCTTTTTCTCTCTATTTTCAGTGATTTAGAGGCACTCTCACTCTTTCACCAACTACAAAAGCCTAGCTCATTCTCACTTTCTTAGTCATTTGAATCGATCTTTTTCATCTCGCTCTCTTTCTGTTTCTAGATAACAATTGCTTTTCTTTTTGAATTTTATTAATAATTGATGTTGTGTGAATGAATTGTGTACTGATTATGTTTAATTGTGTGCCTTAGTTGTTTTTTAATTTTTTTATCACAATAATTTATTATGAAGAAAATTATGTGCAGGTTTGAATTGCAACTTTGTAGTTCAAATGATGATTCAAATCAATCTGATTAAATTCACAATAATACTTAAGAACAAAAGTGAAATATTTCCAAAATTATTTGTTGATTTGAGTATTTGTTGAAATTTAGATTGAATAATCATGGATCGTAAGTGGATATTTGTTGATTGATCAAGTGAAGAATATATAAATGGGGTTGAGAATTTTATTAGATTTGTTGTTGATCAACGTGTTGCAAATAGTAATAAGCTAATTAGGTGTCCTTATGTGAGATGTTGTGTTAAGAGAATAAAAGTTGAGGAAGTAAAAAATCATTTATTTATTTATGACATTGATAAAGTATATACATGATGGATATGACAAGGTTAAAGTGAATTGTTTAGTACATCTAGTAGTTATTAGGATAAGGAATAGTACCAAAATAATGAAATTGAAGTGGGTTAGCATGATCATTTGGAGGATATGGTGTATGATGCTGTTAAATATAATTATATTGAGTAGTCGTATATCCTTGAATGCTTGTTAAGAGATACAAAAAAGCCTTGGTATCTAGCTTGTACTAATTTTACATGATTGTATGGTATATTGAGATTGTTTAACTTGAAAGTTGGGAATGAGCGGAGTGACAAGAGTTTCATGGCCTTACTTGAAATGCTGAAAGATATGCTTCCAGGAGGTAATGAACTTCTAGAAAGTACTTACGCTGCTAAGAAAATATTATGCCAATAGGTATGCAGTATAGGAAGATACATGCTTACTTTAATGATTGTATATTGTACTAAAAGGAGTACAAAAGTTTACATAAGTGTCCAAAATGTGGGGCATCACATTACAAATTGAAGAATAATGATGTCATGAAAAATAAAGGGGCTCCAACTAAGGTGTTATGGTATACTCCAACAATACTAAGGTTTTAATGCATGTTTGCTAATGCAAGAGATGCCAAGAACTTAATGTGGCACTCGAACTAGATGATTTTTTATGACGAGTTTCAGCATTTGATTTATTCTTCTCAATGGAAAACACTTGATTCATTATTCCTTGAATTTGGTAGTGAAACAAAAAATTTTAGGCTTAGACTTTGTACACGTGGAATGAAAGCAACAAACATAGCATATGACCGATTATATTGGTGATTTACAATTTACCCCCTTAGTTATGTATGAAGCGCAAGTACATAATATTGTCATTGATGATTTCCGGCCCTAAACAATTAGGAAATGATATAAATGTCTTTTTGACACTGCTTATTGAATACTTAAGGATGATTTGGGATGAAGGTGTGTCGGTGTTCGACACACATTGTCAAAAGTCTTTTTAGTTGTATGGCTTGCTCTTTTACACAATAAATGACTTCCTGGCTTATGGAAACTTATCTAGATATAGTGTTAAAGGACATAAAGCATGCCCTATTTGTGAGAACAATATATTTTTTTTGTTAACTTAAGCATAGAAAGAAGATAGTGTATCTCAGTCATCAGATATTTCTTCCTTAGTCCCACCATTATTATAGGCAAAGAAAGGTTTTCAATGAGTTACCAGAGGAGGGAAAAGCTCCAAAGCCATTAACTAGGGACCATGTTTATGAACGGGTGAAAAATATTGATGTTACTTTTGGCAAACCCTATACACCTGATAAGGCTTTATGGAAAAAGAGGTCCATATTCTTTGATCTTCCATATTGGCAAATCTTCTTTGTGAGACATGTTGATGTGGTGCATATGGAGAAAAATACCTATGACAATCTCATTGGAAAGCTTTTTAACATACCAGATAAGATCAAGAATGGAGTCAAAGTCATACTAGGCTTGGTTAAAATGACAATACGAAAGGAATTAACATTAAAGAAGAAGGGTTAACATACGTTTTTGCCTCCAGCTTGTCATACTATGTCTAGAAAAGAGAAAACACGTTTATATAAGTGTCTACATCATGTTAAGGTGCTGTAGGGGTATTCTTTGAATATCAAAAGCTTTGTTTCAATTAAAAATTTGAAATTAGTTAGTTTGAAGTCTCATGATTGTCATGCTTTGGTACAACAACTGTTACCAATGGCTATCCAATCGATATTGCCTAAATATGTAAGGCATACTGTTGCTTTCTTCAATGCAATATGTAACAAAGTCGTTAAACCTAAGAAATTGGATGACTTGCAAAGGGAAGTTGTTGTTATGTTATGTCAACTTGAGATGTATTTTCTGTCTTCCTCTTTTAATATCATAGTGCATCTAGTTGTTCATTTAGTGAGAGAGATAAATTTCTATAGATTGATTTATTTAAGGTGGATGTACCTATTTGAGTGATATATGAAAATCCTAAAAGGGTATATGAGAAATTGACATTGGCTTAAAGGATGTATTGTTAAAGGCTACATAATTGAAGAGGTTATTGAGTTTTGTAATGGATGCTTATCAAACACAAAAGCTATTGAAGTTCTTAAGTCTTGTCATGAGGGAAGAATTGCAGATAAGGGTACACTAGGGACCCCGAGTGGTAAGTATCACTCGTGAAATGTGTTTACAAGAACACTTTTATGTCCTGTATAATGATGAAGTGGAGCCTTACTTGGATGAGCATATGACCCTTACAAGAGAGCAGAATTGTGAAAAAAAAATGAATAGTGGCTACAATCTGAGCATAAATGCTTCTTCATCACTTGGTTCTAGATTCAAGTTCATTTTTGATTGGCATAAACACTAAATGATGTTTCTGAGACTATAAGATGGTTAGTCCACAGGCTTCGCATGGAGGTCTTATCTTATCGTGGATATGACATTAATGGATATTCTTTCTACGAAAAGGGACAAAATGACAAAAGTACTATGTAAAATAGTGGGGTTACTTTGGTGTCTCAGTCAATCCATATTTCTAGTGCCAAAGATAAAAATCCTATATATGTAAATATGTCATATTAGAGGGTCATTGAAGACATATGGGAGCTTGACTACATCAAATTTAGGGTGCCCGTGTTTCGATGTAAATGAGTTAAGAATAACAATGACATATGAGTTTAAGACATGGTTTGTAGTTCTTTAAGGAAGAGATAGATTTTTGATGATGGGGATGAAGAAAAGATAAATAATGATATTGAGGAAATCCCTCCTTTCTCTTGAGGACTACCTTTGGTGAATGATGAAGGCAACTTGAAAAGGTTCTACGTGCAAGATAATCATGGTGAAGGGATATGGGTTGAAGATCCTCTTAGAGGGAAAAAATTAGGAAAAATCGAAGGTAATTAATTGTGTTTGTTGACAACTATATAATTTTAAGTTTCGATACTTATACTTGATATATTAGGTGTTTATTGTATATAGGCAACTAACTATATAATTTTTAGTTTAGATGCTTAATTATACTTGATTATGTGTTTATTAAAATTAAGATGGCTTAATAATAAAATTGTTTGATTTCAGTAGAGCAAAAATTACCTTAGGAAGGAATTTAGTCATCTGGTAATAACAATCCTCTTGAATATTGGTTTGCTTATATGAAATACATATATCATTATGCTAATATCATAAAAAAATTTATGTCTTTCAAGTAAATTGAATATGGGTTGAAGATCCTGCTAGAAAAAAAAATTAGGAAAAAGAAGGTAATTGATTATGTTTATTGACAATTATATATTTTTTAGTTTAGATGTTTATACTTGATATGTTATGTGTTTATAGTATATAGGTAACTAGTTATATAATTTTTACTTTAGATACGTATACTTAATTTTGTGTTTACTAAAATCAAGATGGTTTGATAATAATATTGTTTAATTATGTGTTTGTTTACGTTATAGGGCACGATAATATTTAAAATTTCTTTCAGATAATCGATTGTGTTTATTGTATACGTAGGCAATTATATATAATTTTTAGTTTAGATGCTTATACTTGATATATTATGTATTTATTATATATGTGTTTATTTTTACCTAAATTCTAAATACAAAAATGCAATTTGGACTTATATAGATAAATACGATAATACTTGAAATATTTTTTACTTGAAGCTCTCATTAATATCAGAAATTGCATTATAAGAGAATATTTAACTAAAAGAAAAGTGCAATTAAGGAAATTTAGTAAAAAAGTAAGTAAAATGATTATCATATATAAACTTACTGTTAAAATGATATGTTCTGATTTTAATTTAATTTTGTAATGTCCTGAATTTTAAAATGATCCAATAAAATATTTGAAGTTGTTAAAGACTTTGATTTTAAAAAAATCAATGTCTTTGTGGTACCAAGAAAAGATGTGATTTTTAATACATTTAAAGTTTTCAGTGATAGAGAAAAGACATCAATTTATAATAAAAATTAATGTTTTAGTGAAAAATATGAAATTGATTATTAATAAAAAATTGATGTGTAAAACATTTATTTAAATATAAAGATGTCAATTTTATATTAAAAACTTGACATTGTTTCTTTATACCAACGTAGCTGATTCTAACCTATTATGTTATTCAAATAGACATTGATGTCAAAATTGATATAAAATATGTGAAATAATTAACATGATTATGTGTTTTTGTAATAACGTGAATTCAAACTAAAGGCATGAGCATTGGTGAATAAATGCATTGTTGAAGTTTCAAGGCTAGCTTAAAGAACCTTTTTACTGAGGAGACATTTTAAAAATATAATAAAATTTTTATTAGAGCTTCTTCTGGGATTAATTTTAACCTCATATATGATTACGGACAGACTCATTTTGGGACAATCGTGATACCTTTTTAAATACTGGTACTGGCCCAACCAACGTAATTTTTTACTGAAAGATGATGATCCCAAATGCTTGGGGACATTGACCTTTGCTTGCAACTTGAGTATATGATAATATATTGGAAATAATAGAATATACCTCGCCAAGTGATATATATATATATGTGTGTGTGTGTGTATATATATATATAGATATGGATATATACTTGGTATGTGCGGTAAATTTTTAGAGTTTCTATGAAAATTTAATGGGAGCTTTTATATAAAAACTTATAATTATTTTATAAAAAATTATAAATTATAATATACAAACAACTAGTAATATATTGCATTATAATAAATAAAGGCTTTGTTGGATTTAGACTTTAAATAATGAGAAAACATAACTAGATAAGGACTTTATTTGATTTTGAATAAATTGGATTTAGACTTTAAATAATGAGAAAACATAACTAGATAAGGGCTTTATTTGATTTTGAATAAAAATTCAGATGGGTTCAATTAGAAGCGGTTAAAACTTTTTTAAATTATTCTTAATCGTAAATTGATTTTATCAAAAAAAATTCACCCGTTTTAAATTATGTCTAAATTTTAACTGCTTTTAACTATTTGATTTCGATTTATTTTGGTTGATTTTTTGCAATTTGATTTTTTTTGTCTGGCCCTAATTGATACTCTCCACCAACACTCATAGTGATACTCTTATTTTGTGAGTTAAAATCATTTGAATTCTTCATAGACAAATTAAATTCACCTCTCTTACAATAGCAAAATAGGAAAAATAAGAAAGATAGATATATATTTTAAAAATAGAAAAATATAAATATAATTAGATTAAATTTTAAGGGATGTGAGGTAGTTTATCTATTCTTTATTGTGTCAAGTTTTATTAATATTAATGAGATAATCATTAATCATTCATTTTTCTCTTGACTCTTAATGTCTTGTTTCAAATCATAAAAAAAAAATAGAATTTAATTCATTTGGAAATAAATTCATATACAATTTAATTTTGTATATGAATCCAATTTTAAATGAAATGTATTCTAATCTTTTGTTGATTGCAAACAAGAGATAAATAAAATGTTTATATCTTTTTGTCTTAATCTTATATTAAAAGAAATTAAAGGATGGAACTCTTGATATTGCTATGTATTGAGCATGAGTCAATAGAACTCTATGAAAACTAATATTTTAAGCTACATATATGATATAATTCGAGTCAAATTAATTCTATCCACTTTAAAATATGTAAAGTTAATTTAACCCAGATTTTACTACATGTGCATATTAAAAAAATAACTAGGAGAGCACTGTTTCTCTTTTCAACTCTACTAAACACTCACAAATTTCACCACCATATCTTGCATCAAGATCAAAAGGAAAAGAAGCTACAGCAATGAAGTCAAACAGAAGATTGCCTAAGATAAGACTTCACAATTTGTTCTTTCATCAAATTGGAAGGAGATACTGGCGAAACCGCATTGTTACCATTACAGAAACCCACTGCACATGTCAAAAACCAAAATGAATGGCTACTTCTTGAGACGCAAGTGCCATGAGATTGCTGTCTCTTGGAGTCATACTATGATGCTGACTTGTGGAAGGCCTTCTATAGCTCAGAATCTGACATTCTGTTACTTCTGGTGTTGAAATTGAAGGAGTAACAACAACTTCATCATCTTCATCTTCATCTTCCTGCTTCTTAAGCTCTATGTCCTTTGCCACAACTCTCAGAAACTCCTCCAAGGCTCTGCACATCCACTCATACCGGCAGAGCCTAAATGCCTCTCTTATGTTTAACTACGGAGAAATAAAAATGCAGTTAAGCTTAGTTAATGATGTTCTTGAAATTGTATCAACACTGAAAGGAAAAAGAAAAAAAGATTTGATTGCATAGCTTAATTGTAGCTTTAGTCCTTATGAATTTAAAATTTTTCTGGTTTTAGCCCTTTTTTAATCAGCACTTGGTTTCAAAATTAGAGCACTTTGCTCCATTTTTTTATTGAACTTTCATCGAATACTTAATAATATATAATATGTATTATATATTTATTTGACATGTCATATTATGTTATTATATAGGTGATATAGTATAATTTGTTTGTATTTTTAACCCTCTAATCTCTATACTAAGATGGCATATTACGTGACATAACATGCAATCGTATTTTATTATTTGGGTCAAAGATGAGTAAATTGTTTTGACTTTTAAATTTAAGAAAAGGAAACTGTTACAATCAAAACTATAAGACCAAAGTTGCAAAAATTTTAAAACTATACTCATTAAAACTGCAACTAAGCCAACTATATTGTGAAAACTACAGGACTGAACTGAACTGGTTTAAAACCATATCAGCAAAAACTTCAACTAAGCCAGATACATATCTTGCTTGAAGCATGCAATGTCAAAGACAAAAATTGCATTCTATTCATGCAACTCTTGTAATTGTAGCACTTTCATGTGGTGATTTTTCTATGAATCATTCAAGAATATATGTAATTACCCATCGGCGGTGGCGATTATTCTGCTCAGGCCAGGTCTCGAGTTCTTCAGTGACCTCTAAGGCAAACATGTACCCTCTGCAGCCTCCATCTTGGCTCAACATGTCCTGACTGCTTTTGCTTCTAAACTCCCACCTTCCTAATGGAATTTCCTGGAAATTGAAAATCAGCAGCATGTTAGCTAATCAAAATTTCTCAAATGTAACAATATATAAACATATTGCAAGGAAGAATTTTTTTTTTTTTTTTTTTGCCCTGCATCATCCTAATCTCAGCAGGAAATAGTACAAAGGATTTCATTATCAGTTTCTCATTGATCTGCAAGAAGTTGAGGTTCTTGGAATGTTCTTTTCATTTGGGAAAAATCCAACTCAGAGGTTTTCATTAGTAGAATTGCATAATTCAGAGTGTAATTCAAAATAGTTTGCGGCTAATACAGGTTTATTTTGAGAATTTGTAAACTTACGGGTAAATTATAGCCATTTCATGAGCTCATGGAAAGTAATTTCCTTATTCTCCAGGATTTATGTGTAATTAATATCTGTCTGAGATTATGATAAAAGAATAATGCTATTCTTAAGCATAGGGAAAGATTACAAAAGGGAGCTCACAAGCAAGAGGGTTTTTTTCTGGTATGTTCATTCAAAATAGTATAAAATATAATATAAAAAAAAAATTTAAGTTTGTGCTGCTTAATTATGATTAAAAATTTCCTAAATGGGTCAACTGACCCTTGAGCACCAGGAGATCTTCCTGAAAAGGGTTGCCCACCAAGGAAAACGACTAGTGTTAAGGAGGATTTGAACCCATAATTAAGGAAAGTCATAGGATCTCATCCGGAACCTAGTCTCGTATTAGCTAGATTATACCATTCTCATAGGCAAGCTAAAACTTCAAATCCTGAGCTTTTACAAAGTATCATTTCAAATCAGCAAAAATGAGAAAAAAATGAAACATACTCTTGGTATTCCCTTAACTCCTGCTTCCTCTAATGCTTCACGGCAAGCGGCTTCTGTAACAGTTTCATCATCTTCCCATCCACCCTGAAAAGAGAAATAAATTTTGAAATTTTCGAATTATGAATCACAATTAATATTCATGATTTTGGAGAATTTTTACTTACCTTTGGAAATATAAGATCATCACGGTTCGGTGAAGAAACCATAAGAACTTGTATTATGTTCTCTGCATCTGCTTGTTCATCTATATTTTCCCTTCTCCATCTATAGGGAATGCATCTGTTACATGGAAAATGCTCTTTAGATATTTGATTCAAACATCTCACTGATCATAATACTTGAACTGTCATCAAGTGTTGGACTATTGGCCGTACAACAATTTGGTCACTTTTAAAATAGAACTTTTATGAATGAGCCTCTGCCTGAATATTCAATATTACTTGTTCATTTGAAACTGCATCTGCAAATCTCTGAATTAGATATCAAACTTTTTAGCCTAAAATGTTACATAACCATTTCTTGATTTAACTAACCCCCTGTTTGGAATCATAAAAAAACGATAATTCAAATTATTTGAATTGGTTTCAGATGAAAAATTATTCATGAATCCAAAGCCAAATGCATTGAATTCTAATTTTTTATTATTCCAAATTAGGGATAATAGTATTAATTTTGTTCAGGTTGCGTTTACAAAACTCCCATGAGTGGAAGAAAGGTACTTTGTTTGATCTCTCTGTTTTCATTGTTGTATACGGTTTGTTTTGTGGACAGAGTTTGGCTCATGTGGTGGCTAAGTTTACTCCTTTTATTATTATGAGTTGAATTTCAGTAACATAGAACTAAGATCCCGTTTGATTAGAGGATTTTAGAATCTGGTAACGGAATCAAAAAACTGATTCCATAAATATTATTTGGTTCACTTGTGAGGGAATCTGATACTTTTATTTGTCTTAACCCATTACCCCCATTTGAAATTCTTATCCCTCTTAGATATTCTGATTCATTTACTTGACTGAATCAGAAAAAAAATCCCTCCTCCTTCTTTAATAATTATTTTATTTCATAAAATTATTTTAATAAAATTATTTTTATTTTATTAAATATATTAAATAATTTTTATTAAATA
>JANHAO010005040.1:0-23219 GCA_026873985.1 Saraca asoca | reverse complement strand
CATTCAATGCAGGAAAATTTTTCTAAATATGATGAAAATTAATACGTTAGTTGTCATAAAAAATAGACATCTTAAGTTTATACATTGGTTTATTATAAAAAATGACGTAGATTAATGGTAATAGATATTGATTGCTTATTAATAACCGATGTCTAAAGTCTAGACTTCTTCACAAACATATTAGTTATTCGCACTCCTCTCATTTGTTTTCCATTGTTTGAAATATTTACACAATCATTCTCAAAACTTTTTTGCATTTTTTATCATTGTCTTTGATCATCGCATTTCAAGTCTATCCCTAATCGAGGTATGAAACTTCATTCTTCTTACACTGTATTTGGTTTTTCTTTCTCACTAAGTTATGTCAATTTTTTTTTTTACTTTTTCTGCCTTGTACTTTACTAATGGTTTGTATTTTAAGGGTTTAGCTTTTGTTTTTCCTCTTTTGTTTTATAGTATTATTATCGAAAATGGTTTTAGTTAAGGTTTATTTTTTGGTTGCATTTCTTGGCATAGATTGTCTAGTCATGCATGCTCTATTTTGTATCACTTGGTAGAGTGGTTACGAATACGTCTAAGATTTTTCTTGTAATCTACATAGTAAATTGTAACTTTGAATGTAATCATTTCCCATTCAAAATCATCAAATGCAATTTGTTAAAATCGTAAAAGTCATTTCCCATTCAAAATAAAACTGATATAATAGTTTTGTGAGGTGAACTTCTTTTTTTTTCCTTTTAAATAGCCATATGGATCCTTCTCAGCATATTGAAAAGAGTACGAGGAGTAATACCCTTATGAAGGAAATGACCCTTATGCGTAGTGGAGGAGAAAAGATAAAGGTTGACTTTATTTCTAAGGGGTAAGCATTAGGGATGCAACTTCAAATGCAAAAGTTATATTGGAATATTGGCATGCATGAAAGTGTCAATCAATATTAAACATTGGAAACAAGTACCAAAAGACATCAAGGACAACATTTGGTGGGACGTCTTAGTATATATTACTTATCTCCAAGTTTCATTTAAGATATGTATAATTATCTTCTTAAAATAATTGTATATAAGTATAATCTATGTGTGCATTGTTTTGTAAACCACATTTGACATTGATGTAGGGAAGAAAAAAAGAAATCATAAAGCTTACGGTGAGCAATGGAAGGACTTCAAAAATTGGTTAACAAAGGATTATATCATCATCAAGAGAAAAGGTGATCAAAATCTCCTTATGAAATACAACTTCCTCTATTAACAAATGTAGAATGATTTTATGAAGCAGTGCCAATATGAGGGATTTCAAGTTAATTTAGTCATTTTACCTTATATTATTTTTCAACTATATATTATCAGTAATTATTGACCATCTTATCATTTTTTTTGTCAATTGGGTACAAGTGCAGCCAATAGGGAGGGATAAGCAAAAAATAAATATAAACATAAGCTATCTTGTGGTAGATATGTGAAGCTTAAGTAGGCTCTGGTCATGGAAAAGCTTACAAAGCAACAAACTTCTAATTAGTCTAATTCACAAGTCACTTCCATATCTTGGCATGTATTGTGGAAAAAATCCAAAGTCAATACAAAAGATGAATATATGATCAAAGAAAACTAGATAATTGCCCAAAATTTTTTAATTAATTTGCAAGTTTCAATGGCTTAAATAATTTTAAGTATTAAGTTGTAATAAATATTCTTAATTGTATATATACCATAGGATTCTCTCGTGTAGCAATTGACTCAGGGAGATTTTACTCCATCCAAAAGGATGGACATATTAACAACTACATTAGGAACTCAAGAGGATCTTGAGCATCTTAGGGGGGTTGGGAAAGAGTGGATCTCAAGGTCAATTTTGAGAAATCATTAGTTCAATGGAGGATTTTATTGTAGACATTACTACTTGAGTGACACAAAAGGTGAAAGAGGAGACCCGAGCTAAACTAGAAGAAATTTAGAAGACATTTACTTATATTTAGAAGATGAGTATGTTGTCACTCTTAGGTCTGAGGCCTATTCTTGATGAGGTAGAGATGTACCCTATTCTCCTACCTAGCAACATGAAAGCTAACTGCCCAAAAGACTTTGACTCATTTGTAGAGCTACCGAAGATAAATAACTATCACTAAAAGCTTAAATTTCCTTTATTATGTAGGTAGTTTATAATATTTTATGTGAAAAATAAAATTATAATTAACTTTTTTAATTTGATTTTTTTGCCTATATAGGAAGAAGCCAAATGTTTTCTAGCTCTAGCACCCAAGGAATGTATAGTGATATATGGAAGAGTTTTCCATAGTCAAATCCTCCATTGCTAACAATTGTCAGGCAATCAAGCAAAGGTCATTGTTGACACTCCACTGGATCATAGTACAAAACTTTTGATGCCAACGAATGAACTAGGGACAGTGGGCCAAGCGATTAGGACTTATATCACATGGCTGCTAAGTCTTATCACTTTGGTCACAAAGGTATCGTGTTCTATCTAATAATTAATTGTGTTTGAAAGACCAAATTTTACTATATTTATAATATCTAAATTTCATAATTTTATGCATATCAATTAGGCTATACAGAAGGCTATAAAGGTTGAGAGTAAGCAAACTAAGGAATCAATAACTCAACTAACTAATCAGCTAACTTAGACACAAGAGATGCCTCATATTAAACTAAATAAAATGTTATTTATTGTGCCTGAGAAGATATCGAATGAAAATTTCATCCAAGTTCATATGGATGTTGTGGTCATGGGTAATGAATGTAATATTTTTGTGACCAAAGATGACATCATGCAATTCTTAGACATGGAAGAGATAAATATATCTTGCACTAAGTTTTTGAAATGTGAGTTTAACTTTAGCTTTCAATTCATATATATTATACTATTCAACATATTTTGTTAACCATTTCCTTTACTTCCTTGTAAAGGCTTCTACATCATGACTTTGAGACCAAGGGACTGGATGCTAGAATTACATTTCTATAGTTCCTTGCACCGACAGGCTCCAATCATGGCAAAAAGATAACATACATCTCAGAAGTCCTAAAAAAATAGAGGCAATGTATTTTTGCATCGTTTATCAAGTCATAAATATATTATGTGATATTTGATATTTTCTTATTATAGGCATCAATTTGTTATTATAAGCATCATTGGATGCTATGCATGATTTATGCAGAAAGAAATATTGCTTACTAGCTTGATCCCTTGGGACATCCAATTCACAAAAATATCAAAAACTTAGTTAACTCTTGAGTTGTTTTATAAGTTAAAATTTAGTTTTAGGATTTACATTATATATGATTTCCTTTATTGATATACTAGTTTCTTGCATGAATTTGATTCAATAGATGTATTTAGATTTATTATATCCTGGATGGTAATAGGAAAAAGTCTAGCACAAAATGAATCACCTTAGAAGTAAGTTTTTTGATCATATTGAATACCATTTATAATATTTTAAGTAATTTCATATTTGATTGAAATGGTTATTTGAGTAATTATATTTGATTTGTTGTAGTGCCCTCGTCAAAAAGGAAATGCGGAGTGTGAATACTTTATAATGAGGTATATGATTAACATAATCACTCAAATGGAGGAAGATCATCACAATCCACAAGAGGTATAATAGTTTGATTTAGATATTTGATATATGGATATATTGATATTTCTGTTACAAAAATTATGGTATTACTCGGTGATATATGGATATGTGATTTGTTGTATGTATATTTGTTTTGCAATACTTTAGAGATATTAGTCCTTACACTCAAGCTGAAATTGACTAAATTTGAGATCAGTGGGCCAGATTTCTCCTACCATATTTTGATAAAGACCAATAGAAAAGTTGTAATATATTGTCTGCTTTGCAGTACTCTAGATATAACGATTGTAATGAATTATAATGTATATCTATTTTGCTATAATGCAATCCTATTTTATAAAGTTGCAATGAATTTGTCTCTTTTTTTTAAAAAAAAAAAACTAGTTAAAAGAAACGATGTTGTTTTTTTTTAATACAAACCGACATTATTAATGATTTACAAATTGGTTTCAAAATAATAGCTGATATTTAAAATGTAAATTATGACATATAATATAATATGTTTGTTTTCAGAAAAAGACTAGTTAAGAGAAACAACATCGATCTTTTTAGATAAAATCGACATCTAAAGTAGAGAAATGACATTAATTTTTTAGAAAAAACTGATGTCTAAAGTCTTCACAAATTTTAATTAGATATTATATAAGAAAACTCTATTTTTTTAAAAAAAAATATGAATTAAGGGAATTGATATCAGATTTTTAACCAAAAAAATGACATCTAAAGTCTCCATCTATTTTAAATGGAGTTATATATTATATATCTCTATTTTGTTAAACCCTGAATTATTTTGCCTAATTTTATTTATGAACAAGGTTTACTCTCTAACCATTAGTTTTTTTTCAATTTCCAATCAAATAATTCCATTTTACTAAAACTACATAATATTTCAAGAATTTAATGCTATTAAATTAGATAAAATAATTCAAGAATTTAAGCATTATTTAATGAACAAAAATAATTTAGAAAATAATTAATGTTTGAGTAATTTATTTGTGAAAATTGTAATATCTTATTTAAGAAAATAAAATAGACAAAAATAATTTAAAATAAATAAGGCATGGTGGCAAGAATATTCATATGTAAATGAAAATCAAGATATCGGTTCTCACTAAATGATTGGCGTTGAACATTTTCCATTTATATAGAAGTTTTCACGTATTTGATTGTTACTATCACTTTCTTCTAGGTTTGATATCGTAGCTCTCTCTCTCTCCATCTTCGATAATTCAAAGGCATTCTCACTCTCACTCTTTTGTTAACCACAAAAGCTTAGCTCACTCTTACTTTCCCTCTCTAAATAATTTGAACTAATCTTCTTTATCTCACTTTCTCTACTTCTAGGTAATAGTTACTTTTCTTTTTTAAGCTTTATTATAGTTAGAACATAGAAATTCCCTAATATATTTCTAGCATAAGTTATAGCTAACTTGTTTTCTAACATGTTTGGGATTGTAAATTTGTAATTGTAGCTTCAATTTCTATATCGCAAATAAAGTTTAATTGATTTAATTTTAAAATATAATTGATTTAATTTATTGATAGAAATCCAATATTGCCTTGTCTTTTTTTATAATTTTAAATAGTCATGGATAACAAATGTATGTCAGTTGATCGGTTGAATGAAAGATATGCAAATGGGTTTAAAGAGTTTATTAGATTTATTGTTAATCACCATACTGCAGAAAGTAATGTACTCATTAGATGTCCTTGTGTGAGATGTTATTGTGTTAAGAGAATGAAAATAAAGGAAATAAAGGATCATTTATTTATTTATTTATTTATTTATTTATTTATGGCATTGATAATGAGAATACACGATGGATATGGCACAGTAAAAATGAATTGTCTAGTATATCTAGTAATTATCAAGACAATAGAGGGTATCAGAACAATGAAATTGATGTGGATTTGTATGATTGATTGGAGGATATGGTGTATGATATTGTTGAAGATAATTTTATTAAATGTCTACATATCCCTGAAAACTTGTTGAGTGATGCAAAAAAGCCTTTGTATTCAGGTTGTACTAAATTTACACGATTATTTGTTGTGTTAATATTGTTCAACTTGAAAGTGGGGAATGCATGGAGTGACAAGAGTTTCATGATCTTACTTGAACTATTGAAAGATATGCTTCCAAAAAGTCATGGATCATACTTACGAGGCCAAGAAAATCTTGTGCTTGATAGGCATAGAGTATAAAAAGATACATGTTTGCCCTATGATTGTATGTTATACCAAAAAGAATATAAAAGTTAATAGAAGTGTCCAAACTGTAGGTCATCATGTTATAAATTGAAATAGAATGATTTTATGAAAAATAAAGGGGCTCTGGCTAAGGTGTTATGGTATCTTCCAATAATACCAAGGTTTAAACTCAGGTTAAATAATGCAAAAGATGCCAAGAACTTAACATGGTATGCTGGTCAAATGATTTTTGATGACAAACTTCAACATCCGATCGATTGTACTTAATGGAAAATGCTTGATCCATTGTTTCTTGAATTTGGTAGTGAAGCAAGAAACCTTAGGCTTGGACTTTGTACATATGGAATAAATGCTCACAATGACCTGAGTACCAAACATAGCACATAGGCCATTTTGTTAGTGATTTACAATCTACCTTCTTAGTTATGCATGAAGTACAAGTATATAATGTTGTCATTAATGATTTCTACCCCCAAACAACCAAGGAATGATATAAATATCTTTTTGACACTAATTATTGAAGACTTGAGGATAATGTGAGATAAATGTGTGTTGGTGCTTAACACATATTGTCAAGAATCTTTTCAATTGCATGCCTTGCTCTTTTGCACAATAAATAACTTCCTAGCTTACAAAAACTTGTTAAGATACAATGTCAAAGGACATAAAGCATGTCTTATTTGTGAGAACAATATATCTTCATGTCAACTTAAGCATGGAAAGAAGACAATGTATATTGATTACCAAAGATTTCTTCCCCAGTCCCATCATTATCATAGGTAAAGAAAGGATTTCAATTGGTCATCAAAGGAGGGAAAAGCTCTAATGCCATTAATTGGGGAACATGTTTATGAATGGGTGAAAAATATTGCTATCATTTGTGGCTAACCCTATACATCTACTAGTGATAGGACTTCATGGAAAAGAGGTTTATATTCTTTGATCTTCTATATTGCCAAATCTTATTTGTGAGACATAATATTGATGTAATGCATATAGAGAAAATTATTTGTTATAATCTCATTGGAACACTTTTGAACATACTAGGTATGATCAAGGATGGAGTCAAAACCATATTAGACTTAGTTGAAATGGCACTATGAAAGACATTAGCACCAAAAAAGAAGGGTCAATGTATCTATTTGCCTCTAACTTGTCATACTATGTCTAGAAGGGAGAAAACAAGTTTATGTGACTATCTACATAGTGTTAAGGTGCCACAAGAGTATTTTCAAACATCAAAAGCCTTTCTTCAATGAAAGATTTAAAATTAGTCAATTTGAAGTCTCATGATTATCATACTTTTATGTAACAATGATTACTGGTAGTTATCCGATCAATATTGCCTAAACATGTGAGACACACTTTTACTAGACTTTGTTTTTTCTTCAATGCAATATGTAGCAAAGTCATTGATCCTGAGAAATTGGATAACTTGCAAAGGGAAATTGTTGTTACACTATGTCAACTTAAGATGCAATTTCCACCTTTCTTGTGCATGTAGTTGTTCATTTGATGAGAAAGACAAAACTTTGTGGACTAGTTTATTTGAGTTGGATGTACTCGTTTGAGTGATATATGAAAATCTTAAAAGGGTATGTGAGGAATTGACATCAACCTGAAGGATGTATTGTTAAAGGTTACATAGTTGAAGAAGTGTTGAGTCCTGCAATGAATGCTTATCAAATGCAATAGCTATCGAAGTTCCTGAGTCTCATCATAAGGGAAAAATTATAGGTAAAGGTATATTGGAGACCCGAGTGGTGAGCATCACTCGTGAAATATGGTTACAGGCACACCTTTACATCCTACATAATATTAAAGAAGAGGAAACTTACTTAGATAAGCATATGACCGTTATAAGAGAGCATAATTTTAAAAAGAATGAACAGTCAATGCAAGTTGAATACAGCTACTCTTTCACCACTTGGTTTCATAATCATGTTCATTTCACTTGGCACAAACACCAAATCATGTTTCTAAAACTATAAAATGGTTAGCCCATGGGCCTCGCATGGAGGTCTAATCTTATCGTGGATATGACATCTATGGGTATTCTATCTACACAAAAAGCACTATGCAAAGTAGTGGAATTACTTTGGTGGCTCGATCAAGGCATGTTTCTAGTTCCAAAGATAAAATCCTATATACAGGGTCATTAAAGACATATGGAATCTTAACTACATCAAATTTAAGGTGTTTGTGTTTCGATGTAAATAGGTTAAGAATAACAACAGCATTTGAGTCGATGATTTAGGGTTCACGTTGGTAGATCTTAATAGGGAGGTCATAAGGGTGAATTGTTCATGATAGCATCCTAAGTGAAATAGATTTTTCATATCACAAACCCCACTGATAAGAAAGGATTTGTAGTTTTTCAAGGGAAGAAATAGATTGTTAGTGATGAGGATGAAGAAGAGATAAGTAATGATATTGAGGAGATCTTTCCTTTCTCTATAGGATTATCTTTGGTGAGTGATGAAGGCAACTTGAAAGAGTACTACATGCAAGATGATCATGATGAAGAGATATGGGTTGAAGATTCTCCTAAAGAAAAATATTAGAAAAACTTGAAGGCAATTGATTATGTTTATTGGCAACTATATAATTTTTAGTTTAGATGCTTATACTTGATTATATATTTATTAAAATTAAGATAACTTAATAATAAAGTTGTTTAATTTTAATGAGGCAGAAACTATCTCATGAAGGAATTCAATCATATGGTAATAATATACAATCTATATAGCCTCTTGAATGGTTTGCTTATATGAAATATATATATAATTATGTTAATTTCATAAAAAATAAAGTTATGTCTTTCAGGTAAATTGATTTTCATAAATTGTATATATAAAAATACAGCTTGGACTTATATGAATGGACACGATAACACTTGAAATTAGAAAAAATTAAATGTAATTGATTATATTTATTGACAACTATTAATTTTTAGTTTAGATGTTTATAGTTCATATATTATGTGTTTATTGCATACAAGCAACTAACTATATAATTTTTAGTTTAGATGCTTATACTTGATTATATATTTATTAAAATTAAGATGACTTGATAATAATATTATTTAATTTTAGTGGAGCAGAAACTACCTCAAGAACCATCTAGTAATAATATATAATCTATATAACCTCTTGAATGGGTTGCTTATATGAAATACATATACCATTTTGCAAATTTCATAAAAAAATAAAATTCTATCTTTCAAGTAAATTAACTCTCATGAATTGTATATGTATAAATGTAGCTTGGACTTATATGAATGGACATGATAACACTTAAAATTTCTTACCTGAAGCTCTCACCAATGTCAGAAATTGTATTACAATAGAAGATAGAACTAAAGGAGAAGTAGATTAATTGTTAATTTGGAATGTTTTGATTTTTAATTTAGTTTTATAATGTCTTGAATTTTATATTGATATAATAAAATGTTGAAATTGGGATCATGTTGGGCAATTGTAGATTTGGGTTTGATGGTTGTTTTTGTTAAAATATAAATAGTAGCAGGTTTCTATAAAAATGTAAATAGCAATAGATTTCTTTAAAAAAAATATAATTGGAAGCAAAGTTTATTTTTAGGGAAAAGATGTCGATTTTTATACAAAACCAATGTCTTTTTTTTCCACTAATGATGTCAATCATTATAAAAAAAAATTGACATCTTTAGTGGTTATTTTTGCTCAAGAAAACATGTTAGTTATTTTTAAAAATTGATATCTTTTATTAACAACTAGCATCTTTTCTTCTCCTATAAATGTTATTTTTTTATCATAAACTGGCATTTTTTCTTTACCACTAAAGACATTGATTGTTTTTAAAAACTAACATCTTTAGTGATTGAGAAAAAATGCCAGTTTTTTATAAAAACCAACATTTTTAGGAGAAGAAAAGATGCCAGTTGTTAATAAAAGACATCAATTTTTAAAAATAACTAACATGTTTTCTCAAGCAAAAATAACCACTGAAGATGTCAATATTTTTTATGATGATCGACATCATTAGTGGAAAAAAAGACATTGGTTTTGTATAAAAACTGACATCTTTTCCCTAAAAATAAACTTTGCTTCCAACTATATTTTTTTACAGAAATCTATTGCTAGTTACATTTTTATAGAAACCTGCTACTATTTATATTTTAACAAAAACTTTTAAAAACTAACGTCTTTAGTAGTTGAGAAAAGACGTTAGTTTATGATAAAAGTCAACATTTTTAGGAGAAGAAAAGATGTTAGTTATTAATAAAAATCAACATGTAAAAATTTGTTCCAAATAAAAAGATGTCTATTGTATAATAGAAACCAACATTATTTCCCTTTTTACATGTTAGTTAAAAAATCAATGTGGATTATTTTAAACTACCATGTCACTCAGATAGATGCTAGTCTCCAAACCAATGTATAAATATGTTTTCATAGTAGTATGACTCTTAAATGTGATTTGTTTACACATGTTTGTCTCTGATTTGTTGAATTAGCTTAAATGGACTCATTTTTCATATAAATAATGCAATTTCTAGGCCATATTTAAAAATCAAATCAACACTAAAAAAAATTCCCAAATTATCATAATAAAAAACCTAACCATACACTCTTCTTCTTCCTCTATGAAGCCTAACTACACCTAGCCATTCTTCCTCTGTGTAGCATTTTAATGCGTAGGACATAGAAAAGACAGAGTACTCAAGAGAACTTGTAATGCCAACTATATCCATGCTTTTCCATCTAGCAAAAGCATTTTGCACCAACATAACTTCAAACTTAATTTTTAATTACTAGAAGCATGGGTTTCATATCAAAATAGCTAAATATATATTAATTATCCACAAATGATGGCCAAACTAAAGTGACAATGAGAGTATGGAAGTTGGTCACATTTTATTCCTGGATGTTGCATGAATACTTAAGATGTGATTCAGCCATAGCATCTTGCAAGAATAAAAAGGAATGAAAGAAAAGTTAGGTATAGCTGATATGAGGCTAGCCTTCCCAGAGGAAGAAGATGAGTGTGTAGCTAGGGTTTTCTATTTTGATAATTTGGGATTTTATGGTGTTGACTTGAATTTTAAATCTAATCTAAAAATTGCATTGTATACATGACAAATGAGTCCATCTAAGCTCATTCAACAAATAAGAGATAGACATGTGAAAAAAAAATCAAATGGAAGTCACATGACTAATGTTTTCTATTAGTTTAGTAAAAATAGGGGTAATTTCCAAGTTTAATATTGTTATTGGGTTTAGTTTACTTGTTTCGATAGTAGGTGGGGTAAAATCCAACCACTCCATAGTGAGAATTTGCATTTTGCCAATTTTTTTTTTTTTTTGTAAAATGTTTAGTTGACTATATCAAGTTATTAAGTTTTATCATAATATAAATAAGAGTTCTTACACTCTTGCAAATGTGTTTAGTTGAATGTTACTAGGTTTATGTGGTGTAGTGTGAAGGCATTGATAGTATGTTAAAGATTTTATGTTCAAACCCCCTCATCTTCAATGTACAAAAATTTATTTAGTTGATACTAACAAATTATCTTTACAAAAATATAGATTTCATTAATATTGTTATTAGTATATTATAATTACTTAATGATAATATTGCAAAAAAAAACTTACTATTTCTGACAAAAAGCAATTGTGGGTTAAATTATCCTCAAATTTTTTTTCTATTGAAAAATGTTTCTAACGAAATTTTGTGGTAAAGATTTTTTCATAATTTTGTCTTTTACCTATCGAAAATCCATCGAAAATTCATTGTCAAAGTCATCGAAAATCCATCAAAATAAATATATTTTTTGTTAAAAATTATTAATTTTTTAAAAAGATCTCCATTGGTCAATTAACCTTGGAATTTCATTGGAAATTAATTTTAATATTTTTAATTCTAATTTCTAAAAATTAATATTCAATTAATAAAAAAAATTAAACATACGACATATACAAATAGTTATTGTTATCAGTAGAATTTGGCACTGCGAAGTGAGTTGAGAAAAGCCCAGAAGGGGCTAAGTCTGACAGAAGAAACGAGCTCGCTAAACCGCGAGGCCGTTGTGCAAAGAACCTCAGCTCACTAAGGATCCGAGCTCGCTGGCCAAATGAGCTCGAGGTTGCGAACCAGTAGCAGCCCCAATGTATAAGCTCCAGCGCATTAGGACGAAGTCCTACCCAGCCAGAAGCTTGCTGAGGTCGAGCAAAAGGTCAATAAATAACTTGCACTACCATTTTGCAAAATATGACCGTCAGGCCCCACTCGCAGAAAGCAACCTACAGAACCCAATCTATAGTTCTCTAGGCAGTCTTGTTCATTTAATGTTTAATGTAACAGATGTACAATTTATTTAGTTCTATTTGTACCCCTCCATGCTTCTATAAATGGGGGGCTACAGCCATTGTAAAAGGAGAGAGGAAAAAAAGGGTACTAGCAGAAACTCTGCTGAAATCCATAGCCAAAACTCTATAAACACTCTCTTTAGATTAATAAAATAACTCTATAGACATAGGGTCTAGTGCTGTCTGGATTTGGCTGAACCATGTTAAATCTTTGTGTGTTTCTCTCATCCCCCTTTTCCTCTAGCTATTCTACACCTTTCAACCACCTCAACAATTAGGAAATAGCTTGGGTCCCGAAAGAACCACCTCTGTTGGTCAGATTTGGGTTTAATTGAAATACCATCAACATTTTGGCACTCCCAATGGGATCCATCTATGTACTGGTTGATCCTTTGTCTTTTGTTTAATCCTTTGTATAGCTGCGATGGCCAGAGGGAGAACCACAAGAACTTCAAACACTCAAGTCAACCTACCAAAAGGTCATGTGTCTTCGATGGATTCTTCAACAGCTCCTGTTATAGGCATCGCTGCCTTCCCACCCCTAGCTAACTCCTTTCAACCTACTACTGTCACAAATGGGAGTGAAGGAATACAAGTTTGGCTTCAATGCCAGGAAAAGCTAGAAAATATGATGGGAGAGCTGACCAAAGCAGTCACCGTGTTAGCTCAAAACTAAGCTCAGGGTTTGCAAAGGCAGGCCGAAATCATCACACCTAGAAATGATCAGCAGTAGTACCAAGCCAGATGTTCGGGTAGAGCTAGTGAAGAGCACATTCCAGGTCGCTACAATCGTGATCACAAGAATCAACGGTCTCTAGGACGAAACCCACTTGTACAAGAATTATTTCAGAGGGTGAATCAGTTTGAAAAACGTTTTCAAGCTCCAGATAAATAAGCTTGATATGAAGCGAGGTCACCATTCACCGAAGAGATTGAAGTGCAACCCGTTCCCTTAAAGTTTAAAGTTTCCTTAATTCTACTTTATGATAGGGATAGAGACCTGTATGATCACCTGGATGCATTCAATGTCCAGATGGACCTCATGATAACTAACCTTCTTGTGAAATGTCATGCATTCCTAGCAACACTGGGGGGCTTACCTCTGACGTGGTTTAGAAGTCTCTCAGCTTACAGCATAGGCAACTAGGAAGAGTGTCAAAAGAAATTTGTTGGCCAAGATCAAACATTGAAAAGAAAGCTCACTCCACCTTGCCATCTTGCTACGATCTTCCAATGGAAGGATGAGTCACTAAAGGATTACATTGCTTGGTTTAAGCGTGAAGTTAATGGCATGAGTAATACTTCATATGAATGCATTTTGATTGCCATCTCTATGGGACTTTGCAAGGATTGAAAGCTTTACAAGAATATTTACAAATCTCCTATCAGCGATCTAGGTGAGTTCTATGAACGAGTTACCAAGCAAATCAGGTAGGAAGAGACTTTCAGCTCACAGAAGCTAGAGGCAGTCAGCCCAGATCAGAATGCAAAAAGGAAGAGCAACCACAGAAAAGGAAAGGATGGCTCTGATCTTCATATCATCAAGAGAAATAGGGGTGAGCGACCTCGATACCAAGGTCACCACGAAAGCTATAGTGTTCTATCTGATACTCAAGATAGGATATTCCTAGCAGAATGAGATAGAGAAGATTTTGAGAAGCCCAAGTCCTAATGGACTCCTAGTTAGCACAGAAATAAAGATAAATTCTGTGCCTACCACAATGAGGCCGGACACAACACCTCAGAATGTTAGGCATTGAAGGACACAATAGAAGAGCTCATCAAAAGAGGCCACCTATAAGGGTATGTGATGCAATCTATGGAGCAACAATCTCAACATCCTCAACGAGATCCCAGCCAAGAGTGAGAAGCTTCAGTTCAGATTATATATTGACAATGTGCTTTAGTTTTTCTATTTGTTGATTTCATCAATGTATAATTTTATTTTGCTAATTGTAATGTACAAGTCCAGTATGCCAGCATAGCTACGTGCTCGCTGAGACATAGAGGCACTCTTAAACACTCAATGCCAGCGTAGTGTGCTCGCTGAGGTGCAGAGGCATTCTTAAACACTCAATGCAGCATAGCTACGTGTTTGCTGAGGCGTGGAGGCGCTCTTAAACACTTAATGCCAACGTAGCTATGTGTTCACTAAGGCACAGAGGCACTCTTAAATACTCAATGCTGGCATAGCTATGTGCTCATTGAGGCACAGAAGTGCTCTTAAACACTCAATGTTGGCATTGCTGCATGCTCACTGAGGTGCAGAGGTACTCTTAAACACTCAATGTCAGCATAGCTACATGCTCGCTGAGGCATGAAGGCACTCTTAAACACTCAATGCCAATGTAGCTATGTGCTCACTGAGGTGTAGAGACACTCTTAAAAACTCAACATTAGTGTAACTATGTGCTCACTGAAGTGCAAAAGTGCTAAAATTACCTTGATTATTTGTCTAAAGCAATGAGATCACTATAATTCGTAGCTCTCATGCGACCTAATGTTCATAGCTCTTATGCGGCCCAATGTTTACAACTTTCATGTGACCTAATATTTGTAACTTTTGTGTGACCTAATGATTCGCAACTTTCATGTGATCTTTCTAGATAAAACTCATTATCCTCTCAAGGCACAAAATGTTTGAATTCATTGAAGAATACAACCGATTGACCACCAAAGTTTTCTCATCTAGCTATTATATAGCTAATCATACATGCAGAATGCCTAAATACAACAATTAAAGAATTACAAAGGAAGCTTACTTCAATAAAACCTCATTTAATGAGATAAATCTACATCAGAAGATCCAAGGTATAGGACCAAAAGTAAAAGAACCTAAAGCTATTGTTGAAAGCAGAAAGCTAGCTACCAGGAAAGGAACTCCCATAAACAGGAAGACCAGCAAGCCCAACTGCTTCTGCTTATATCCCTCCTCAGCCAGTGATTCCTCCTGACCCAGGCTTAGAGCAATTCAAAAAAGCATTAGGAGTCTGGCTGGCAAGGCTAAAACTTATGGCAGGACTATGAGAAAATAATCCAAGATCTGCATAAAACTACCCCACAGCTAGCATAAAGAGCCATCCATGAGAGTCATATGCAGTAGGCCATTCACACCTCGAGATCTTCTGTGGTGAGCCATACACGCCTTAGAAAGCTTTATCAGAAGCCAAGCTATTAGAAACATGGGGAGCTTAACTTTGGCACCCATAGAAGCATTCCACTAAGAAACCTGAAAAGCCTCACAAGCATTTTATAGGCCAGTCAGGTCCACTAGAAGACCCAAAGGGTAATTGGCTGCCCCCGAGTTGGACGGTCTGAAAAGAATAGAACTGCCACTCCAATAGCTAGAGATCATGCTCAGAAAGAAGTATGGCCTAGTTCAGATGAAATGAATTTTGAAGTGACTACATGGTAGACTAAACACCAAAGACTTTGACTGCAAAAGAAGACCCTTCCAGGAAGAATCGTAACTCCTAGTCTGCAAAGTGAACTAAGTGTTGGGGGCTAGTGTTATCAGTAGAATTTGGCACTATGAAGTGGGCTGGGAAAAGCCTAGAATGAGCTAAGTCTGATAGAAGAAACAAGCTCACTAGACCATGAGGTCGCTATGCAAAGAACCTCAGCTCACTAAGGATCCAAGCTCGCTAGCCGAATAAGCTTGAGGTCGTAAACCAGTAGCAGCCCCAACATATGAGCTCCAGCTCGCTAAAATGAAGTCCTACCTAATCAGAAGCTCACTGAGGTTGAGCATAAGGTTAGCAAATAACTTGCACCACTATTTACAAAATACGACCGTCGAGCCCTACCCATAGAAAGCAACATGCAAAAGCCAGTCTATAGTTCTCTAGGCAGTCTTGTTCATTTAATGTTTGATGTAACAAATGTACAGTTTATTTAGTTCCATTTGTATCCCTCCATGCTTCTATAAATAGGGGGCTAAAGCTATTGTAAAAGGAGAGAGGAAAAAAAGGGTACTAGCAGAAACTCTATCGGAATCCATAGCCAAAACTCTATAAACACTCTCTTTAGATAAATAAAAAAACTCTGTGGACGTAAGGTCAGTTGCTGTCTGGATTTGCCTAAACCACATTAAATCTCTGTGTGTTTCTCTCTTCCCCCCTTTCCTCTAGCTATTCTGCACCTTTCAACCACCTCAACAATTGGGAAATAGCTTGGCTCTCGAAAGAACCCCCTCCATTGGTTGAATCTGGGTTTAACTAAAATCCACCATTAACAGTTATAAATATATAAAATTATTCAAATAAACTATAAATTGTATTATTCAAATCAAATGAGGTGGAAGAGGAGGCAGAGAATGTTGGCTCTGCTACTGCTAAATATATAAAAGCTACTCTGTCTGAGAGTAAATGACCTGTAAATTAAAATAATTAATTATTTGATATTATAAATGTAATATCTTTACTACCAAATGTACAATACATTAATAACAAAAATGAAACTTAAGGAAAGCTGCTTACATAGGACTTTGTGGCTCAAAGTGAAACCCACTAGCCATCCCTCTGAATATGGGTGTGATGGAATAAGCTATTCATAGGGCATCTCAACCTAATCTTAGCTATCTGCAAACCATGAAAAATTTCATAGATGGCATAAATTATAGTATGAACATGATGACAACAATGTAAATGGCATAAATAACATTGAGTATAAGTAACGTTACCATGCACAGTCGATGCTCTGCTATAGGGATGGATCTACCAGTGCACTGGGAGGAAACTTATCTAGCTATATCTAAGGCTCTGTTCCTCTTATTTTGCTCAGACTTGGATATGAATTTAGGTAGTATCATTCATCCAATTCCTCATCCACATCTTCATCATCATCATCTTCATCTTCTTCTTCGTCTTCATCGACATCACCTTCTTTTTCTACATCTATTGGCCTATCCATTTCCTTGTATCCACCATCTTCATCATGCAAGCTAACAATTGAATCATCTACTGAAATTGTCTATTCTATTTTTTGAAGTTTACGTTGAAATGTTAAGTCTTCATGCATGTCCTAATTTATATACATATTTTCTCCTACTTACTAAATATTTTCAAACATGTAAAAACCATAGGAATGCTTGTCAACATTTCATCCTAACTCCTAAAAAAATGTTTTTGATAGATTTTCCTTACTATTAACTACATTCATATTTCTAACAGTACAAATTTTCAATTTTTATAGTCTCATTCACCAAATACAAAGTAACAACAGAATTAATAATTAATATATACAAGATAGTTACTAATTTCAAAAATTAACAAAATCAAGATATATATAATTTCTAATTTAAAAATAGTTTCTAACTTAAAATATATGTAATTCCTAAAATAGTATCAACAACACTATCATGTATGTCAAATAACTACTTTATCCTACTCAATCTAATTCAAAATATATAATTCCTAAATATGTTCAAAATATATAATTAGACAATCCTAATTCAAATATACAAAAAAATATAATTAAAAATTAAAAATGAACTCCTACAACATGAAAAATTATCAATATACCTTTAAAGTGCAAGAATCAAGCTGGGAAAGTTAGAAGGAGCTCTAGTACGATGAAAGAAATAGAAGAAGAGTGAAATAAGCAAGGAGATCACACAAATGGGCATTTAAGGTTTTTCAATTTTTCAACTAGTTCTTTCGTTAAAAAGCAGTCGTACATTGAATCCTCTGGAAGAGCTGAGCATAATTTTTTAAAATTTATGCCCTTTTTCTAATAGATTTCAATGTACGAACGATTTTTGATGGAGTTTTTAAAATGTTTTTGGCAGATTTTAGTGGTTGGTAATTAAATATCATTTCAACTTTTGTCATTATTTCTGACTAATTTTTCCAATGGACTATTCTGTCAAAAATCACAAGTTTTTTCTAATGACTTGAAAATTGTGAAATAGCAAAATTTTAAATAATTATTTAATTTAACAATGAGAAAACCCATTTAGATTTAATGAATGTCTGAAAAAAAAACATTAATTTTTTTTAAAAAGTACATAATGATATCTTTATGCAATTTTAGGATGTTTTTAGATGACATGATACTATAATATAAGATATGATAAATAAACATGATAATTTAGGATATGATAATGAAAGAATAAGATATCATATTATTGAGTTTTTCATATACAATCGTATAAGTAGTTTGATAATATAAACTTGTACTATCATTTGTTTATTATCAAATATGTATATAGAATGATAGTATTAAAAATTTTATCTTAACAAAATTATCCTTATTCTTATAAACATTTTATGTTACCATTATTTTATATTATTTGGCAATTATAAGTTTTTCAACATTTCTTAATGAAATTATCAAATAATAAATTAAATCAATACTTTACCTATATATTTTTTTTAATATTTTTCTCTTCAATCAACTACAATATGATAAATTCATAGGAAAACAATAAGAAAAAAATAAGATGAGGATAAGAACTCTAACCAAAAGCTGTTGATTCAATTACATAGCCTAAAAACACATTGAGATACTTAGATGAATTATAGTAGAGGTATACTTTAGTTGACAGAACCTATGTCATAGTTACAGGAGATTAAATGACATAAACATAATTTAAAGGTAAAGTGAAAATGATCAATTTTACACTAATCATATCTTGTTGTAATGGGTCTAAAGGGAGATGGTTAATTTATTCTGTGTTGGCTATATAAAATGAGTGGCCTAGATTACATTATACTATTTGTGTAAGGTCTAAACACATGTTAAAATATGATAGATTTACTTATACCATCATGTCTCTTTTACATAGTATGCCAATCAAGCCCTTAGTTTTTTAGTAAGGATATATTGTATGTTATTATATAACAAATACTTTTAGCATATAGAATTCAATTCATCACTATAACACCCCATATTTCAAAAAAAAAAAACTTACGTAGGAATTTAAGTCAATAGGGGACTAAAATGTATAAAATTAGATAATCATGTAACCTTATAGGACAAGATTTTCTTGGTCTAGTAGACCTAGAATGAGTTAGTATGGTATAGGGAGACACAAAATAGTCATTTAACTTAAATCCTCTATAACTTTAGGATGGTTGGATTTTGCCTCTTCCAACTTTGAAAACTTAGAATTAGAGTCGTACACTATAAAAACCTAGGAATTAACACCCATTATCCATTTAATAGTCGTTTTATCAAATTATATAGTTTTTTCATGAATGTTTTAAACAAGAATCGCAATATTATTGTATGTTGATATACTAAGGCATTTTTTCATATAATTTCTATGTTATATAATTAATAAAAATTAATTTATTATAAAGAATTTTAATTAAATACATTAAAATGAGTTCAAATTATGTTTGAGGAAATGTGGTAAACCAAAATGCAATAATATTATGATTCTTATAAAAAAATTCATGAAAAAATATGTAATTTAATAAAATTGATTACTATGTGGATAATAGATGTCAATTTCAAGGATTCGTATAGTTTAATGTTTTGATTCTAACTTTTCAAAGTTTGAGGGATAAATCCTATTAACCTTTTACATGATTAGTTTTGATGATGACAAATGACAAATGATAAATTGTAAATATAGATGCTTAAATAGCAATGCTTGGTTATGTGTTAAATGTGTTATAGAAGCGTTTAATAGGCATGCTAACTATGGTTGATAAATATAAATGATATGGATAATGCAAGTTGTTATGCTAACTTTTTGTGTTCTATATATTTGAATTATGCTTCATGATAATATAGTATGGACTCACTATATGGCTTTCAAAGTTTATGTACATTACACAAGGAAGTCCAAAAGGAAGAAAAGTTAGCAATGGAAACAAAAAATGGAAAATTTTGTCATGCTTAACTTAAGAAAGAAAAAATAAGAAAGTCAAGAAAAAATATCTGATGCTCCAAGTATTTAAGGATGAGAAGATTGGAGTTTTGGAAGTTTAGAAGCATCAACAAAGCTTAAAGACTTCAATGGGTATAGTTTTTTTCTTTTAGGTTTGGACTTTCTTATGAAATAAAGTTTTTCACAAGAAAGAGCTCAAACATGTTTTACAAATTCTTAGCTAGATTTTAAAAAGAATAACATAATTATGTTTTCACAAGATAGCCTTAGTGACACTTCAAAAACAAATGAGATATGAGTTTTGGTATTTTAGTTTTGGTCTTTGGTCACTCTTTTGATCATATCTCACAAAATATTTATGATTAAATTATGAAATTTGTTTCATATAAAAATAGACTCAAATTGCTTTCCATGAAAATATTGTTTGCTTAAAATGATTAAGAAATGAAAAAGTTATGAGATTTTCAAATTGGGTTTAAAAATTAATTTTTATAAGTTTTGTGGTATCACGATACCTATCTAAATAACAAGCATGGTAGCAGGGTATCAAGATACTATATGAGATTGACTAACCCAAAAGGTGTCATTCTGTGGTATCAAGATATGTATCTAGATACCAAGGCTAAAATTTTAGATTCTCAACCTAGTCTCAGGATATGTATCAAGATAACTTGCATTCAAATTTGAAATAATGACTAGTTTTTCAAATATAACATATTTAAATGCTCCCAAATGACTCTATATCTTAATGGGCTTCTTATATAAGTTAAGAATAATCAAATACAACATATAAAATAGTTGGGCTTCATGTTTTAACATTTATTACTCTTTCTTTAATCAAAATCAATATTTAAGCTCTTCATGCTGAAATTCTTCTATTTTAGGTGCTTCATTTGTTTCATCTACTCTTTGAGAGAGTTTGCTTGAATTGTTCATTATCTAAATCTTTTTGTGGGTGATAGAAGGGTAAGCAATCCTATTGTTTTGTAAAAAGGGTAAGGTATCCCTTTGGAAAATACTTTAAGGTTAAAGTATCTCTTGTGTAGAGAGAACTTTATCAAGGAAGACCAAGGATTGTAAGGCTTCTTCAAGTGCTAGTTGAAAGTTAAAGGGGTAATGGAGAAGTAGCCTAAGCTTGTAAAGCTTGAAGAGTGAATGTATACCTTAAGGTGGATCTTTAAGAGGGAAGCAATATAAATCTTGTATTTAATTCCTCTTTCCCTGCTCTCTTGATATTTTAATGATTTATACTATGTTGATTATCTTACTTTTGTTGATATTCATTAACTAGGTTTGTGAACTTTAAATTGCTTGAGAAATATTGCTGAAATTATTGGTTTATTCATTCCATGATATTGAACATTTGAAAAATAAACATGCTCTTTGTTTTTATGAAAATTGTTGGATATATTGAACTTCAATATTTATCTTGTTACTTGGATGTTTGAATGGTTAAAAGACTAATATCCATCTATGTATGTGTTTCTTGATGTCTTGCCTATGTATAGTTGAATGAATTGCTTTGCACAAGTGTTATTTTATTTGTTATACCTTAAGTGTAAACATTTTCATAAAGCTATCGTGGGTTATTAAATTAAAATCATCTTAAAGTTCCCCAAAATTAAGAATTTTTTAAAAAGAATTTTAAAAATTATGAAAATTTTAAAAACACTGGATTCACCCCTTCTTGTGTGTAGGTCGCCCTATCTTACAATCTAATCACATCAAAGTTGAAGGTTTTATTTTTGTTTGCATTTCACCTTATTAAAATATTCATAAGTGAAATTACTAAGCTACCTTTAAGTTTAAAATGCAAAATCTTGTCCTTTACCCAAATTGAAGTGCATGACCGTAAGGCCTTAAAAGAGGCAAATGATTTTTCACTACAATATTTTTGGCCTTTGGCAACACTAAAACCTGCAATACTTAAAAACTGTTGCCTATAACTAGAATAGGCAACAATTTTTTTTTATTGTTGCATTTGTTTCTAATTTTAAGCAATAATCACTTAAAACCATTGCCATAGATATAATAGACAACACTTTTAAGTGTTACAAAATTTTGATTAATAGGCAACACTTAAATTATGTTGCCAAACAAATTTTGTTTTTACAACAATTTTATAATGTTAATTAGTGCTTTTGCTTTTATAAGTTTTTCTTTATATACAGTAGGAAAAAGAAAAAAAACACTATTATAATATATCTTCCCTACCAGTATTTCCCTTTTCCCCCTCTACTCCTTTTGCTTTTGGACTATCTCTCGCCAAGCTATGCGCTGCTCCTTCTACTGTTGCTGCTTCTACTTCTACTTCTGCTTCTGCTGCTATTGCTTCTAGTTCTTTTCGATCCTTCTGTGTGTGCTTCTACTTCTACTTCTGCTTGTCGAGTTCTCTGGTGTTTCTTCAGCTAGCGATCTAGCCCATATTGAAAAATATCAGGGTAAGTATTTTATTTTATGTTTAGTTTAATCTTTTATTTTGCAAACTTTATTTTGATGATAATTGAGAGAGTATCATTGGGCTTCCATGGCTTTCAATGAAATTAAAACCTATGAAAACACAAATTGATGATGTTTGATTTGATGAAATTAGATAAGGTAGAGATATATCTGCTTATAAGCATAAATCTTCTTATAGATGAGACTAGGCGTACTAAGATTCAGACTGTGAATCGATTCGTATGAGTTTTATGAAGAACTTCATCACAAAAGTTTCTAAACCTTCAGTAAAAAATTGTCAAAGATAGATTCTCATGAATCAATTCAAGAATCGATTCATGAGAAGTTATCTTTGACAATTTTTTACTGAAATCGATTCATGAGAAGCTATCTTTGACAATTTTTTACTGAAAGTTTAGAAACTTTTGTGAATTGATTAGGTAATTGATCCTGTAAGGATGAATTTATTCCTAAATCGATTCAAAGACAAAAATTTTTAGAGTTCAATGCATTTAATGATTTGATGTGATTATTTTGTCTTGTTACTTAATTTTCTTTTCTCAGTAAACTAAAATATGTGGAGAATGATTGGATGGATTTACTAAGGCATAGCAAAAAGTACATTGATGGTGTTAAAATTTTCTTAGATTATGCTTTCACTAAAGAAAAACCACAAGGAGGCGAGATTTCATACCTTTATGCTATTTATGCTAATGGCAAATGGGAAAAGAGAGATATAGTGTATGGTCATTTGATATGCCATGGATTTGTTGAGGGGTAC
>JANHAO010005039.1:0-23244 GCA_026873985.1 Saraca asoca | reverse complement strand
TTTTCTTTAGTTTACATTCTTGCTTTCTTTATTTTCATAAAATATCTTTTATTCTTTATTTTCTACTACTCCCTTTTCAATCTGTCTAGATAGTTAAACTGCTAAGATTTTGGTAATTAAAAAGAAATAAAACTTCCCTGAGGAATCGACCCGTATTCGCCGGTTCTTTACTACAATTACACCAAACGCTTGCGGCTATTTTAAAATGTGCAACAAGTTTGTGCACATCACCTACCAGTGTAAAGCTCAAAAGATACTTTAGGTACAAACTTGCTTAAAACTTAGTTAAGGATATACAAAGAAATTTTCATGGCTTCATCCTACAAAAATTTTGGTAAATTGGTTCCACTCATCATGTTTCTCATCATGCCTTTAAGTATGCAATTTTTCCTTTCAACAATGCCATTTTTCTCAAGACTATTGAGCATGGTGTGCTATGGAATAATTCCATAGTCTTGTAAAAAAACTAGCAAATGATCCCATGTGTTGCCCAAACACATCATGCTTGCCATAATAGTCACCACCCTAGATAAATCTCACAATCTTGATGACTTTTCCCAATTATTTTTCAACTTTAGTTTTGAAAATTTTGAATTTCTTAAGCACATCAGATTTTTCTTATTTCAAATAAATAGAGCCATATTGAGAAAAAGTCATCAATGAATGTGAGAAAGCAATGACAACTACAAATAATAGGAGAGTATGGTCTAGATACATCAATGTGAACTATCTCTACAAGGTTAGAACTACAAGTAACGTTTTTCTTTCTAGTCTTAGTTAATTTATGCCTAATATAGTGCACACAACATCCATATCATCGAAATCCAGGGAAGGAAGAATATTCTCTTTAATTAACCTTTCCATCCATTCTTTAAATATATATCTTAGTCGCCTATGCCCTAGTAGTAATGATCTTTCCTTAATTTAGGGTCTCTTAGCAACCAAGTTTTCAACATTCAAGGAAGCATAAGGATTATTAAAGGCTAAAAGTAATCCATACAATCCATTATCAAGAACAACAAAACCAAAAGATTCAAAATTTAACAAAATATCAACCTTCCAATTACCAAAAAGAAATTTATATCAAGCTTATCTAAAAGAGAAATTGAATATGTCTAAAAGAAGGTACATAAAAGGCATTACTTAAAGTAATTTCAATAGAGTTTTTTTAAACATAAATTAACATCTCCTACAAATTTAACTACAGCTTCAAGATCATTGCCTACTTTAAGCTTGGACTCCCTCTCACTTGGTCTCCATTTGCTACGACCCTTGTAAATTGATAGCAAAATGTGTTGTGGAATCACTATAAAACCCTTAAGAATATATAAGGATATCAACTAAATTTGATTCAAAACAAGCTAAGGTTAGGGGTTTACCTTTCTTATTGCCCTTTTTCTTCTTTAAACAAGAGTTGAACCTAAAACACTCATTCCTTTTTTGACTTTTTTTATGACAATGATAATACATTATATTCTTTCAAATGAAACCCTTAAGACCTCTCATTTGTAGTTTATGATCAGCATTATTGTTGTTACTATGCCTCTAGGCCTCCTGAGACTTATATAGATTGTTTTTGGATCATGAAATTTGAGTTTCTTTCTCTTATTAGTGGGTTCTTACTAGGAAATGATTTTTTATGTGTAAGAAGGCTCATTTCACTTTTTTCTTTCTTCAACCTTTCTTCCTCAGCAACAGATTTTGTGATAAGCTTATTAATGTTCTAGGGTTCACTCATGGTATCTTGATTTAGCTGAATTCCAGAGGTAAGGAATTCAAGGCATGTGAAACAAGAAAGGAATCAAGCAAATCAATCTTTAAGGCTTTCAACCTGGTTTGGAGATGAACCATATTAATAATAAACTCTTTCACAGCCCTTAACAGTATTGTATTTCATAGTTGTTAGTTCCTTCATCAGACATCCATATTCAGCATTGTCAGATACTTGATACCTTTATCCTATAGCATCACAAAGTTTTTTGGTCTTGTTGGCCTATTGTAAACCACTTGGCAAATGTTTAGGAATGTATCTCTTAATAGCAATGAGGCTAAGCCAGTTTGATCTCTCTCATCTAGCATAATAATCTTTCTGCTTTGGAGTACTTTTAGTAATAAGTGCTAGCGACTCTTGTTCACACAAAGCTAGATCAAGGTCAACAATACTAAGAGTGAAATCTATATTTGCTTCCATCTATTATAATTTGTACCATGCAACAATTCAATAGTCACAGTGTTGTTATTAACAACAAAAGAAACTGTGAAAATTAAAATAAAAAATGTAGTATGTTAGTTTAAGGCATTTAATAATAATTATACTTAGGAGTATATAAAACATCACAATATCATCCCTTTTGGTAATCATCTTAACAAAGAAGCCCACCAAGATAATACTTTATTATTGAAAATTTAACCCCTCTGGATAGATAAATTCACAATAATAAAGTAAATTCAAAAATAAAAAAATGCTTCAATAAACTAATTTCCAATTACAACACACAATAACCCCTTTGGGCAAACCATTGTATTAAATAATTAGAATTTATTTCAATAAACTTATTTCTAATTACAATACATAATAACTCTCTTAAGGCAGGTAATTGTGCGAAGTAATTAGAAATCAATCCTGTAATATTTATAACTTGAAGAACTTATAAATCATCAAGAATAATTTCACTAATACTTTATTATTGAAAATTTAACCCCTCTGGATAGATAAATTCACAATAATAAAGTAAATTCATAAATAAAAAAATGCTTCAATAAACCAATTCCCAATTACAAAACTTAATAATCCCTTTGGGCAAACCATTGTATTAAATAATTAGAATTTATTTCAATAAACTTATTTCTAATTACAATACACAATAACTCTCTTAAGATAGGTAATTGTGCGAAGTAATTAGAAATCAATCCTGTAATATTTATAACTTGAAAAACTTATAAATCATCAACAATAATTTCACTTTAGTGATAATTACCCACATTAATCCATAAGTCTCCTAAAAGGACTTGAGATATTAAAATCAAGCCTTGAACTAATATTCAAGTATTCAAATAATTTTAAAATGATTATTTATAAAATATATGACCAATCCATTATGGGATGCTAAGCAACATGCACCAGTATTGATCATTAAAACCTTATATCGCATTATATTTCACAATCTCATACTTTATTTACGTATTAATCAATTATTATTAATTTTCAACATTTACACCTAATTTTCTCAAGAGAGTGTACTCATTCAGAGTACAACTAGGGAGAGTGAAGACTACCAACACCTAGTAGGCATATTATAGTATTTTTCCAAAAAAATATCATAAATTTATTTTACTAAAAATTATTTTTAAATTAATTAAAATGGCATAAACGTAAAATAACTATTTATCATAGCAAAAGAATAATTAAAAATTACAAAAATACTACATAGTAAGTTAATCATAATGGCGAAAGATCACTAAGACTCAAGTCCTAGAAGGTGGTGCATCAACCACACTTACCCATGGCCATAAGTGGACCATGTGCTTAAGTGTAATTACACTTCTTCTCCAGTAGGCCATCTTCTCCCATAAAAACAGGTACATTCCAAATTGGTATTGGAGCTTCAAAGGAGCTTCTTTAGAGTAATTTAGGGCTAGCTTCAATGACATCCCATTGGTATCGATGGCACTGATCTTTGGTGGTAGCTTGATAAATATCCATGAAAAAGGACCAAAAACAATGAAACCTCAATTACAGTGGTTTGTCAAAATAGTGAAGGAATTTGATCCAATTCAACCTCTAAACAACCTTACTTCATCAAATTGATTCCTGAATTTTAGCAAGAAAATTAAGTCCATTAACTATAAAAATCGTAGTCTAAAACAACATAATTGCATTACAATAACAATCCTCATTCAAGAATCCTAACTAATACTAGAAAGCAATTTTCACAAAATTTGTACAAATTATCCAACTAAAACATGCAAATTTACATCTATTGGATTTGTAAAATCATGATCTATAATAGCCCTCAATCAATTTTATAAAAAACATAATAATTACAAAGAATTGTGATCATGCAATTATCATATAATTGAAAAAGTACATTGTGAAATTCAAAACTATAAAGCACTATTGTTACTGAATTCCATACAAGATAAAATTGCCATACTAGTCATATAAAACAAATATTCATTTGAATCCTAAATTCATGTAATAGGCTTTGGTACCACATGTTAACATAAATTGAAACTTACATGGAAATTAGAATATCAAAATGTATAATTGTAATATATAATTATTACCTGTATTAGTCATAATCAAGTAAATAGTTATGACGCATATTAGATCTTCCCAGCCTTCTCTACGTGTAGCACCTAATGGGATAGCATAAGGTATCAAAGAGAGAATTTTTCTGATAGCTTTAGAGAAAATCATAGTGTAAAGCAGTTAAAGGGACTTAAGGGCTGTTTGGATAGGTTTAAAAAAAAAGTACTTTTTATGTAATGCTTCAAAAAAAATTTTGAAGCAGCAAATTGGAGCTAAAAAAAAAGCACTTTTTGTTGCCTTTGCTTTTTTTTTTTTTAAGTTCATCCAAACATATAAAAAATACCTTATTTTACAAAAAAAAAAGTAATTTCTTTTTAAAAAAAAGCCCATCCAAATGGGCCTTTAGCCTTAGTAGAATAGAAACCTCATTAGGCTCACTCATCAAGAGCCAATAGGTTATTGGGTCTACATTTTGTTACAAAACAAATTAGCCCAAAAAGCTTATTTTGTCCATAAATAAAATATCACAAAATTGGACATTATACAAACCACTCTAGGGCCAAATTCAACCTATTTTGTAAAACAAGTAAGAAAATCCAAATAATGACCGTCCAATAGAAAAATATTCCAACAGATTGTTCATAATTGTAGATTTAAAGCAGATTTAGAGATTAAGAATATGAATAAGTTTGTGTGTATGTGGGTCATGATCTAAACCAAAGTAACAAAACTTCTGTTATGGGATCTAAAAGTTACAAGAAATAACCATTGAATCCCAAAATTTTATAAATATATGAACAATATTATCAAAGCTATTGTTGGCTTATTTTCATCTATATGTGTTGTATGTATTTTTCTACATGTTTTACATGCTTTTTCTAATTAATTTACATGCACAATATGTTAAGATATAGCACATAAAACATACACGTGAAAAAATGGAAACTGTGTTTTTTACTTGAAGATAAAAATAATATCTTTCTACTAGTATTTTTTTTTTCAAATTTTTTCAATTAATTTTATGGATTGTTTTATCTTTTTATATGTTGTAAAATTAGTTTTTTTTTATACTTATAAAAGGTGAAAATTTTGAAGAAAAAAAAAGAGAGAGGAAACTTTGTGTTTCTTTAATGATACAATAATATTGATATCATTATTACTAATTTTTTTTATTTTATGCATTAATTCATATTTTCTATCTTTATTTGAAATTAGTTTTCAAATAATTCATTTATTTTTTAAATACAAAATAAATGCTTTTTTGTTGTTTGTTTCTAGAAATATATGTTTATTATGGATAAGTACTTTTTTAATTTCGATTTACACATTAATATATAGATTATATCTTTTATTTAAAATTAATTTTCAAATATTTCATTTATATGCTAGATAAAAATCTAGAAAATATGCTTTTCTAGATGGATGTATTTTTAATTTCAAATATTCATTAATTTGTATATCGTCTACTTTATTGAAAATTAGTTTTTCAATAACATTATTCCCTTATATGTTAAATGAATTTTTTTCTAGATAATATGATTTTCTATCTTCATGTACTTTATTTGATATTTGTTTTCAAATATTTCATTTATTTGTTAAATGAATTATTTTTATTTTTTCTAGAAAATATATTTTTTTGTCTATATGAATTTTTTGTATGTTATAATTTTTATTTGAAATTTGTTTTCAAATATCTCGTTTATTTGTTAAATGATTTTTTTTGTTTCTAGAGAATTTTTTTCTCTAAAAAAATGTTTTCTTGAAATATCCTTATTTTATGATGTGTTCATTGTTTGTATATTTTTATTTATGCTTCTAAATGTTTACTTTCATTATATATCTATGTGATTAAATAATGTTATTTTTTTTTATCTTTGTGATACATGTATGTTTTAGAAGCATTGATATTTTGTTACATGCTTATATTGTGTGATTTATGGATGTTTCAAAATAATGTCATATATATAGAAAAGGTGCGACATGCTTATTTTATTACATAGATTGATGTGATAAGAATATTCAATTATGTAATATTTTTGAAGAATTGTATTTTATTTTTGGAAGCCTTGTAAAGGGATATGGTTTCGGACCAACTCGGTATACATATATTGCATTGTTTTGGCATGGGCCAAAAGATATCAATGGAATCCTTTAGATAGATTTAAATATTTATATATTTGTCAATATATAAACGAAGTGAATGTGTGAAAACGAAGTCCTGTCTATTTATAATTTAATTAGAAATCTAATTTTCTTTTATATTATTATAGATGATTACTAGCATAGTGAAATTTTCAATCTAATAACATAGGAGAAAATTAGAATGCCTAATTAAATCATATAGTAAGATATATACACTAATTGAACTATATGCAATGATGTATGAAATGACTTCCATAGGTATAAATCTCTTGTATGGAAAAGGGATAGAAGTAACTTAATATCTAGCATAGGAAAGTTTAGTATTTTCTGCCAAGCAATAGTTACTCAATCAATTAATCAATGATGTGTCTTTAACATGAAGTAAGGAATAGGGCCTACCATATATAGTCATAACCAATAGCTTGTGATGCTTAGTTCAAAAGGGATAAAAGTGAGCAATTTATATGTAAAGGTATTTGTACAATATCCTTATTAGGAAGTTTGACGAACTACTTAAATTTTCTAAAATAATGTGTGATCAATTGGGATCAAAATATGGTGGAGCATTTGTTATTGGGCTTTGTGCCTTGACCTTATGCTTTAATGTGTGATAAACCTAATATATTTCATGGCCAGTTCCCTTTGTCCAATTTTTGCCATAATTAGATAGCACAAAACATCTAATCATAATCTCAAAAATGATCCTAACACTAATTAGATCCCTTTATCACAATCCATTTAGGACTGATGAAATTAGTTTTTACTCATGACTTAGTGCTATAATGGTGGCACAAGTTGTGCAACATAGAGGATATAAGCCTTAACATTGGAAATAGAAAAAGGGAATATTTTGGATCTTGAGTTGAATGGACATCCAAGTGTCATAAGGGGCAAGGGTATCCTAAAGGCAAAATCAAAGCTAAAATGCTTTCATTATGGAAAAAATGGTTATTTTGCAAAGGATTGTCCTAAGCAAAGAAAGGTTTGTCCTTCATTACCCCATTTTATTAATATTATAATAGTAGTGTGTCATAGTCGGTAGTTCTCTAATCGAAACTATGCAGACTCTTGGCCAACATGCTAGCCTTTTAATAAATTCAAGCCACACTTAGATATAAGCCACACTTGGATATATTAATGAGGCTTTGTGGATTTTGTTGCCTATACAACTAAAATCTTATGTGCAACATGTTTACAAGCAAACATGAGCAAGTATTCGAAGCATTTACTTATATCGGGTATCAAAGAATGCACTATATAATTAGCCTTTAGGGTACATTGAGAAGAGACTTTTTAAAATAAGGAAAAGGACAACTTTATTTTATGAATATATGTCTCATTACATAATTTAAGTGTATAGGAGAAGCCTTTAAGTTATCACATTCTAATCCCTAGTTTATGTCATAGTGCCTACTCGGGTCACCCGGTGTATTCTTTTAAAGAGTATTTTAAGTTAAAACCTGTTATATGCAAAAAATAGCCTCGAGAGCTCAAAGCCCCGGGCACGTCAAAAGGCGCTCAACAAGTTTCACCTCGACCATCAAAAAGCGACATAGAGAATCAGTTTCGGCACTATCCCTCGAAACGACCCTCACCTCATGAGGTAGTAACCCGGTGACCCAGCAAGAAGGTCACAAGACCCGCTCACCAAATAGCTAAGCATCCTGCTCAAGCCCACTATCTCATTGCAACTGTTCCCATGACACCCCTAAGACAAGAATTCCCGCTCGGGGCACCCAGTACCTCATTTGGTGCAGCCGTACCAAGCGGGGGATACAGCCAGATACAAGTCTATAGCCGACCAAAGGGGCCCACCCTGAAGCCTACACTCTGCAGTAGCCGAATTATAACTTCTTTATTGTCTTTTCCATTTATAGCTTGATGTAACATAACTATAGCTTGTAATTAATACATGTAACCCCTCCTTCCTCTATAAATAAGATTGCCTTGTTAGGAGAGAGAAGGAGGACGGAAGCACTCTGTAAGCAGAAACTCTGTCAAAATCATTTACATTAATAAAATCTCTGCCGTGGATGAAGGGTCCGGTGTTGTTTGGATTTTCCCGAACCATGTTAAATTCGCTGTCACTCCATCTCTTCTTCCTCTCGACCTGTCTTCTTCTACACTTCGAAAGTGATATTGGTTCCCTAAACTCATCCCTGTTGGCTGAAGTTTGGATCTCCCGCGTGAACTAAATTTCACCATCAATATTTTGGCACCCACCGTGGGGCACCATCTACTCTCTAAAGTCTCTATCGCAGCCTAACAATGGCCAGAGGAAGAACGACTCAGAATTCTACTGTTCTGATTCCTCAACAACACACCGCTGTGCCCAAAACTCAAGAGGCACAAATGCTTGCCCAACCTCGTCCAACACTTGAGAGCATGGTAAGAGAGCTGGCGAAAATTGTTAAAGCATTGGCGCAGGCCCAAACTCAGAGCACGTAGAGACAAGAAGAACTTATGGCACAATTCCAGCAACTTCGTAAAGAGGCTCAAAAGGAGACTCATGAAAATCATGACAGCCAGCAACTGGGGGGCTCTCAACGAGCAAGAAGCTCCACCCCTCAGCTTGAGACGTAGAACCAGACAATGGAAGAGGTCCTTCACAAGCTTGAACAGTTGGAAGAGTTCCCGCAGCCTCAAAGCAATCAGCCTCATCGTGAGGAAGACTCCCCATTTTCTGTGGAGATCAAGAAGCAACCTCTCCCGCAAAAACTCAAAGTATCTGCTATCCCACTGTATGATGGGAGTAGCGACCCAAGCAATCACCTAGACCCATTCAACTCTCAAATGGACCTCCAGACAATCGACCCCTTAGTGAAGTGTCGTATCTTTCCCGCCACATTAGGGGTGACACCCCAGGCATGGTTCAGGTGCCTCCTGGCTTGCAGTATCGACAGTTGGGAAGAATGCCAAAGGAAATTTATTAACCAATACCGAGCATTGAAGAAGGAACTTGCACCTCCTTGCCACCTCATGATGATCTTTCAGCGCAAGGATGAGTCCCTCAAAAACTATATGCCCAATTCAAGCACGAGGCCAACTCCATGGAGAATCCCTCAGAGGAAAGCATTTTAACGACTATCTCAGCGGGACTTCACAAAGATGGTAAGTTGTACAGAAGCCTCTATAAGTCCTCCGCTCGAGACCTTGTCAAATTTTATGATCGGGCAACTAAACAAATAAGGTGGAAAGAAACCTTCAGAACTAAGGAACCCAGGTATAAAGTGGGCCATGGTGGTCTTATCGTGAGCAAAAAGAGGGGTAGCGAGAGTCAAGACAACCCCACTCCTCATCTCATAAAAAAGGAAAAACCTCAGTGACCCGAAGGTTGCTTCGAGAGCTATAGCATACTGTCAGACACACATGACCAAATCTTTACCGCGAAAAGGCATAATGAGGACTTCGGAAGGCCCAGACCAATGAGGGGACCCGTCAAGTCCAGAAACCAAAATAGATTTTGTGCATATTATAATGAGGCTGGGCACACCACCTCAGACTGTCAGGCACTAAGGGACACCACAGAAGACCTCATCAGAAGAGGTAAACTACAGGATTATATGGTAAAACCATCGGGGTAGCGCACTCAGCAAGCCTAGCTAGTTATCACCCAAGAGCCTGAGCCCTCCATTAAGACCATATTCTAATCTTGTAGCATTCATTTGTCATTAATGGTGACCAATTGTATCAACTGTTGTGTTCTGAATCAATGTAAATTGTCAATTGGCCAAGCTTTTCCTAGACAAAGGAGTTTTCACTCCGTCTTTCTAGTCTGACTTCAGCGAATTGTTTTCACCTTGCTACGACAAAATTGAAATGAAAGTTCAAACAAAATCGAGGGTGCGACAACATTTTGCCTGCCTCACAATGCTCGAGGGTGCGACGACCTTGTGCCTACCTCGCAGCGCCCGAGGGTGCGACGACCTTGAGCCTACCTTGTGGCTCTGAAAACTTAAACAGAACAAGTCATCATAACTTTCACAAATTTTCCCGCAACTCTCATGCGGATGACTTTCCCACAGCTCTCATGTGGACATATCTCTCATGTCTCAAATGAGACTCCTTAGGCGCAGCTTGTATGCGACCCCTCTCTCTCACTCACAATGGGTTGAGCAGATAGAAAAAGTGAAACGTAGCTAATTGGTGAACAAAAAGAAGAAGAACATTTCATTAATCATTAGAAGTTTACATACAACAATGCATGGAGCATCTGTTATAGTGTTGAAGAAGAAGAAAAGCTCATATAGCAAAAAGACCTCATCTAGCGAGGCAAAATTACATCAAAAGAAGAAATGCAGAAATAATGGCAAAAAGCTCGACGACCCAGCACAACCATTCCTGCAAGAAGAGCAGAGGGCCGGTCACTGAGCTTGCACCTGTGAAAAGAATAGTCCTACCTAAGCTACTCCTGCTTATTTCCCTCCTACGAGTCCCTTGAGCCAGACCAGGAGCAAATCAAAAAGTCATAGAAGCCTGCTGGTCAGGGTGCTGCACCACAAGCAACAGCCAGAGGAGGTGGCTCGAAGTTATCATAAGATCCCTCAAGAGGCCGCTAAGCGGATCCTGCGACGAAGCCATGTGCAACGGGCTATCCATGTCTCCCATCACTCTACAACAGGCCATCTATGTCTCAGCAAGCTTCATCAGAAGCCAAGGCATCGAAATGCAGAAGGCTCATTTGTCTTTCATTGAGTTTTTGTAGGATGAAAGAAGGAATGCCCCAGGCTATAAAAAGACCCACTCGACCCTTTGAAGAATCCAGAAGGAATCTGACCTGATCTTCATCCAATGACTCGAAACAAGCGATAATGCCACGCCAACGACCAAAAATGATAAACAGAAGAAAGCATGACCTAAAACATTACGGAAAGACATTTGACATGACACTTCGATCAAGGAAGGACACTGACTGAAGATACAAATTAAGCCTTGGAAACATGCAACTCCTGGTCCGCAAGCAAATCGAGAGTTGAGGGGCTTATGTTATATGTAAAAAATAGCCTCGAGAGCTTAAGCCCCAGGCATGTCAAAAGGCGCTCAGCAAGTTTCACCTCGACCATCAGAAATTGACATAGTGAAGTAGTCTCGCACCATCCCTCAAAACGACCCTCACCTCACAAGGCAGCGACTCGATAACCTAACAAGAAGGTCACAAGACTCGCTCGTCGAATAGCCGAGCATCCTGCTCGAGCCCGTTATCTCGTTGCAACGGTTCCCATGACACTCCTGAGATAGGAATTTCTACTGTAGGTGCCTAGCACCTCACTTAGTGTAGCCGTACCAAGAGGTGGATACAGCCACATACAAGTTTACAGCTGATCAAAGGGGCCCACCCGGAAGCCTACACTCTGCAGTAGCCGAATTATAACTTCTTTATTGTCTTTTCCATTTATAGCTTGATGTAACACAACTGTAGCTTGTATTTAATGCATGTAACCCCTCTTTTCTCTATAAATAGGATTGCCTTGTTAAAAGAGAGAAGGAGGACGGAAGCACTCTGTAAGCAGAAACTCTGTCAAAATCATTTACATTAATAAAATCTCCACCGTGGATGTAAGATCCGGTGCTGTCTAGATTTTGCCAAACCATGTTAAATTCACTATCACTCCATCTCTTCTTCCTCTCGGCCTATCTTTTTCTGCACTTCGGAAGTGGTATTAGTTCCCTGAACTCATCCCCTGAAGTTTGGGTCTTCCGCGTGAACCAAATTTCACCGTCAACAAAACCTTAATGGCATAAGTAAATATACCTTTTTCGTGTTGACATAAGGGCATTTCTCTTAGCTCAGAAGGGTTCTAATATGCCATCTCATATGAACACAAAGATAAAAATGCAAAGATCTAAGCCATGTGCTTTTCTACTCATACTAGATAAAAGATTGATGCCAAAATAATACAAATACCCCCAAAATGGGAAAAATTAGGAAAAATAATTCACAAGTGCTTTTGCTCCCAAATTTGCACCACAGGTCCTTCTTTTTGTGCTTAATTTTCTTGACAAGTTTCGTGCAAAATTGAGTATGTTTACTTGTCAAACTAGTTCACAATGTCAACTTGTAACATTCTCCCCCTTCAAATGTCAATGCCCTCATTGATGCCTCAATCTGGCATAACTTCCATAAAGATTTCTCATTTTGAGTGCTAGCTTCTTGAATCTTCATGTAGGTTTTCAACTTGTTCCACTTGAGCTACTCCTTTGATTCCTCTAGTTGTCTCTTTTAGCCAACATGATTTGAGAGATTTTAATGAATGGTCAACTTAACATAACTTTCAAGATAGTCATCAATCTGCTACTCTTTAGCTATTCTTTTGACTTTTTATTCACTTTGTCTTCTCAAACTCACAACATCAAACATTTGCTTTCCTTGTAACCTTTAGGTTGTTGCGTCTGTAACTTTGGTGCCTGAGGCGATGCTGCCTTTGTAACCTTTATGATCTATCTCTATAGACTTTACTTCGTTGTCCTAACACAAATTCATATGCCACTATTTCCATGACTCTCCAGTTTTGTCACCTTTGTAACTTTACTTGTCCCATCACTTCTGCAGCATTCAGGTTATTACCTCTGTAACTTGTGTTTGCATCACTAACTTTGTAGCTTGCAACACACTATCCCCACACAACTCTTGACTTGCTACTTCTATAGATTAAGTGTATGCTACCTCCATAGCTTGTGCACTTGCTTAATGTTTTAGATGTCTATGAACAGATAACCATATATCTAATGTCTCATTACATCGATGTGAAAGATGCAAGTCTTATGTCTTGTTCATGCATAAGAGGACCGACAAAACATGGCTTGCTTGCAAGCCCTATTCCTTACTTACAAGTTTACTTAGATTGGGTTTGATCAATCCACTATACTTTCTTACACCACTTTCACATATGATTAGGTCTTCTTGACCTTTTTTGAATTAACATCCTCATGATATCTTAACCATTATAGTCTTTTTGACTTTATGCTATCTAGCATCTTAGCTCTTATGACCTTTTTTAGGTTTACACTCTCTAATGCTAGCATTTTGGAGTTGATACAATCTTGTATCTTGGCCCTCATAGCCACTCCTACAAAGATTAATGCCTTCTTTTAGCATTTCTTAAGAGATATCCATTTATCTCTAGGCCCTCATAGCCTAGTTTGAGCACATCCTTTTGATGACTCCTTTTTTTAGCACATCTTCTTAATGGCTCTCCTATATTAATGGCTTGATAAGGGTTAAGCATAAAGTATCCTCCATGCTAGCTTGAGCTTCACTTTACTTGTGCACAAGCAATTATGATTCCCTTAGTCATTGCCACAAAGTTTGTCTTATGACTATGTAGTGCTAGCCCACTTTGCCTTGAGTCATTATTGCTATTCCACTAAAAGATTATGTAGCTTCAGCTCATTACATCAGATATCACTATCACTTGGCATGCAATTATGATGTGCTAGTTACTCTAGCATCTTGTCTCAGATCTTGTGGGTGAGCATTACAGCTTGCTCATTGCACCTACAAGATAGGGCACATTCAATCCCTCCTAGAACATCTTTGTCCCCTATAAGTTTACTCATTCGAGTAAAATTTATGCCCTCTAACATGATGTTTAACTCTTTAAATAAAATTTATCTACTTAACACTTCAGAAGAGATGTGTCATCCTGTTGGATGTGTCAACTGTCTATTGTGGCCATGCTTTCTAGCATGACTATGGTTTTATCCTTTAAGCTTCATTGATAGCTTATATGTATCTCATGTACATGTCAAGCTTTCTCTACAAGACCAAGGTTTCTCTTAGAGCTTCTTCCTGCTATATAAGTTATCAAATCTCTCACTCTCTCAAGTGGTTTTGCATTCCTTCAAATGCTACTATGAATGAGGCATAATTAATGTACCATGCTGTAAAGCAATTCCATCAACTTCTACACACACTTTCATTCAATTCACCATTAACATTTCTTTGAATGCAATATCTCGAACACTAGCCCTTAAGTTGCTCCAACCTCTTACAACCATCTTAGTCGAGTACTTAGTAGTATCTCTTTGCTATTTTGACAAGTGTTTGCTTCACTCACAAGTCTCATATGCTTTTGATAAGTTGAATCCACTGATTATAGCTCACCTAATCTACTCTCTCTAGTACAACTGGGCTTTGATACTAATAATTATGGGCCAGTAACTCTCTAGCTAAAACCATGTGTTGCATATTTCTAACTCTTGGCCAATAGCTAGCCTTTTAATAAATTCGAGCCACACTTGGATAGATAACCAAGGCATTGTGGATTTTATTACCCATACAACTAAAATCCTAAGTGCAACATGTCTATAAGCAAACATGAGTGAGTAGTTAAAGTATTCAAGCATATCGAATCTTAAAGAACACGCCATATAATTAGTCTTTAGTGTACATTAAGAAGGGATTTTTTAAAATAAGGAGAGGGACAACTTTGTTTTATTATTATGTACCTCATTACATAGTTTTAAGTGTGTAAGGAGATTTTTTAAGTTACCACACTCTGATCCCTAGCCTATGTCATAGTACCTACCCTAGTCACCAGACACCTTCTAAAGTGCATTTTAAGCAAAAGCCCTAATGGCACAAGTAGACATATTTTTTCTGAGTTGACATAAGGGCTTTTCTTCTAGCTCAGGAAGGTTCTAATGCATGATCTTATATGGACACGAAGATAAAAATATAAGGATTATAACCATGTGCTTATCTACTCGCACTAGATAAATGATCAATACCAAAATGACATAAATACCCCCAAAATAAGAAAAAATTAAGAAAAACAAGATACGAGTAAATTTTCTCCCAAATTCAAACCGCAAGACCTCTTCTTCGTACATGATTTTTTTTCTCTAAGTTTCATTCAAAACCTGAGCGTGTTTGCCTGCTAAACTGGTTTGCAATGCCAGCTTCTGATGTAATGACACTCACCCTCACCTAAATGTCACTATACAAAGAGTGCCTTTCACTCGCCAATAGAGGGAGAGTGAGAAGAACTTCTAATTTTTTTTAGTTTTCCATTTCATTTCAAATCATGGATAAAACTTTTAAATTATTTTAATCTTCTTCTAATTCAAAATATTTTCTATTTATCCATATTAATGATTTATATATAAGTAAATAATTATATTTATCAACATATGATTAGTAATATCAAATTATGATTTAGTAGATAATGTCTATGTAAAAATTTTCACATTTTCTTTCAATACCAAATATTAAATATGTCATAGTTTTCCTTTTTGAAATTTTTATTGCCTTTGAGTACTTATCATAATTCTAATTTAAAATATTTCTAAAACTTCATAAAAAAATATTTCTAAAATATATATTTTGTTAAAGATAAAATATTAGTTATAACATTTACATATAAATATAGCTAAAAAAAATAGTTTAAGGGCATACATGAACTATTATTAATTAAATAATTAAATTTTTTTGGTATGAAATAATCTGTTTAAATTTTTAAACAAAATAATTTATAAATAAATTCACCTGAGTATTAATATATAAAGAAAATATTTTCAAAAAGATGAAAATTTTAAATGATAAATTTAGCTAATTTGAAATATTAATGTAATAATTTATCGAATTAAAAGAATTATAATATTCCCTTACATTTAACATGAATATAATTGTGGCAATTATATAATCATCTAATAGGTAAAAATATGTGATAGTTTCCCTATGTTTCAATATATTATAATTTATAATCTAAATTTATATTACAAATTGTTATCAAACAAAATTAATTAAAGTCATGCATTGCATAAGATACAAGCTAGTTATCTTATAATTTTAGTATATCCACATATCTTTGTGGCTCACCCTCTCTATGGTCGGATTGTAGAAACATGAGCAACAAACCATGTGACCTACGATTATATAGGATTTATAGATTACCATTAAATATTAGTTACAAACACTTTGTTACAATGGGAAAAGATTATAAGTGAAAGTTTTATATTTTAGAACTTACCCATTTGCTATGTATGGTAAATGCACATTGATCTTGCATGATATGCTTCATGCAACTATTGTTTAATGTAATATATTTTTATTGCAACTTTTATAAAACTTAGGTGTTTAAAAAATAAATAATTTGTTTGTTTATCTTGATAATATTTTATCATCATGGTATATTGTAATACAATTTGATCATGTTAGATATAGATTTGACTTTAGACAACATCTTTTGTATTGCATTTTTGTCTATTAATGTTCATTTAATTATGTTAAATGTCATTCCAGTTTAGAACATGTTGGACAAATTAGAATGTCCATGTTGGCTAAAGATGGGCTATTGGGCCATCCCACCAAATTAAAGCTTACAATATGTGAGTTATATTTTCCTAGAAAAGTAAGTAGAAAGCTTTTAGGAAAGGCTTGTTAGGCCTTACACCTTTCAAAAATTGATACATTTGGACATATGTGGTCCAGTAAATATAAGAGTATGTCATGGTGCATCTTATTTCATCATAGAACTAAAGATGAGAATACTTATGTGACCAGTTTATAAAGTTCTATGATGAAAAAAGGGATTTTTAGGCAGTTAATAATACTTATTACACTGTAATAAAATGGTGCTGCAAAATGAAAGAATTATACTTTGCTAGACATAGTCAATCCATGATAGTGTAGGCAAACCTACCAATAAGTTTTTAGGGAGATGCTTTGTTAACTGTGTCATATGTCCTAAATCATCTAACTTTGAAATCAATTTCCAACACTTCGTATGAGTTATGAAATGGTGCAAAACCTAATTTGGAATGCTTATGCCTATGGGAGTCAATAAGTTTTGTTCATAGTACTTCTCATAAGTTTAGGAAGTTATGCCCTAAAACTGACAAGTGTATTAAATACTTTGAATACACTAAAGGATATGTTTTGTATGATGAACATCTTGATGGTAAACTAATGGAGATTGAATCTCAAAATATGGATTTTATAGTGGATGACTTTCCTTGAATTAGTGAAGTTATTGAGATTTTTAAGTTAAAGAAACCTTAAGATAGTACAACCTAATCTCATAAGATGGATTTGGATCCAGAAAATCATGAGCTTGATGAAAATAGTGGGAGCTTACTATTGAAACCTTCTTCAAATTCATAACTAGAATGAACCTGTGTAGAAATGTTCCTTCTAAATGAATCCTTCTTAATTGTTTTTGTGGATATTAATGTGCCTTCTTTCTACAAAAAAGTGCTTGATTCACTTACTTTGGATAAGTGGCTTAGAGCCATAAAAGAGGAAATGTATTCCATGATGGATAACCAATATTAGGCTTTATTTGTGATGAATGGATACACCTAAAGGAGGTGTAAACTATGAAAAGACCCTATCTTATATGGTAAGATTTGCATCTATTTGTTTTATCCTAACAATTGTTTCACATTTAAATTTGGGGTTATTCCAAATGGATATGAAGGTAGCTCTCCTAGTGGAGAACAAGATGAAGAGGTCTATATGGATTCACCACCCATTAGTTTTGGAGCCAATATACAAGTGCACAAGTTGTGCCACATAATTAAATAAATCCATTTATGAATTTAAGCATTTATCTAGTCAATAATACATTCAATTTCATAAGGCTTTTATAATGGCAAGCTTTACTGTATTTGAAGAAGACCGTTGTGTATATGTTAAAAGAATGGATAATAAGTTTCTCATTTTTCACTTTATGTCATATTGCTTGCTAGGATTAACATGGAGTTGAAGCATGCAACTAAAGGGTAATTGCCTTTCATATTTGAGGTGAAATGTTTAGATTAGGTAGACATTTTGAGTCATGCTCATAATTCTCAATAATATGATCCACAAAACCAAATTTAATTGTTTACTTCCCAAATTTATGCCAAAGAGCATATCTCAATATATAATAACACAATAAAAATTAAAGTGGGAGTTATTTTACTAATTTTTGTCCTATATTTTTTCTCATAGCATATAGGCCCATACAAATTTATGATTTATGACAATAAAAATTAAAATTTCTCAAAATTATCATTCCCATTTACACCATCTATTAACAAACAATATGCCTCACCTATAAGAATAAATATTCAAAATAATTTTGTTAATAGTGTGACTTAGATACATACCTTATTTCCTTATAAATTTGAAAATTGGATGTGGCAAATTTTTAATAAGCAATTTACAATTTTAGGCTGATACACTTTTTATATTCACGTAATCTCCTTTTCATCCAAGGGATTTCCTCAAAATAAAAGAAAAAGGAGTTAACTAAAAAATATCATAATAATGAAATACGTCATAAAAATTATTTTTATGTTGAAAATCTATTGTATGATTTTTTGCTACTCTTATATCAAATGTTACAAAATCATGATACCATGAATTTGCCTTAAATTGTTGTTCCCATGACAAAAAATATAGGAAATTATGAAACATCCCTGTGTATAAACTTAGACTAGGCTAGTATAAAATGGGTTAGAATAAATTTTATAACTCAAAAAACTTAAATTGAGAAAAGATCACAAGGTAGGTTGAAGTGAGGTTTCAGCCAAAAACAATCTTAGGACCTAAGCCAAACAGTCGATTAGATCCCATAGGCGATCAACTGGTTAGTATAGTCTCGCAAGGTTGACCAACTTGCATGGGTAGGTCAACTTCATATTTTTTTGAGCTTATATAAGGAACAACCCTTGTGATGTTTTTAATAACCTTCATTTGTAATTGAGTATCTCTCCAAAAGTACTGCTCAGTTAAAAGGGGTTCTGGTTTGTGATCTACAAGGGTGTGAGCCTAAGGTAGGTTTTGGCCTAAAAGGGTCAAATTCTTTCCTTAAGTTCTTTTCTTCCTTAGTTTTTTTTATTTTCTTTTTCATTGTTGTAATTTTCCTAATAGTTAAAAGCTTAGGTCAAAATTAGGGTAAGGGCTCTGAGATTAGGTTTAAGAGATTTCTCTCTTATTAAAATAAGTGTGATTTTATACTCTTATGACTTTATTTTATGTATTGAAATTATTGTTTTAAAAATAGCCCAAAAAAGCATTTTGTCTGCTAAGGAAGTTAGAAGAATTAGACAAATGTCTTAGGCATAATAAATAGAATTTTTTGGAATGATTGACTAAATGATTATATGTATATATGAAAAGGTGAGCTTAGCTAATAGTTTAACATAGAATTAGAACATAGATTTGATTAGATATTTAGAAAGTCTAGCCTTAATTAATAATTAACTAAGTATTTAATTTCCATAAGAAAAGAATGGGTAAGATAAACAAAGCTAGATTCAAAAAATTGTAAAAGAAGGATGTGTTTGCTCACTGGCATAAATGAGTGGACATTAAAAACCTATGTACACTAGGAGATGTACATGTGGCCTCCCATATGACAAGGGGTTATGGAACATATGATCACCCACGCAACAAAAGGTCATGGTCCCAAGAGACAAGTAAATGATAAGTTAAAGTTAAGCATGCATCATTTCTACCAATGATCCATTGTGTTAGTATAATTTATGTGAATTGTTTTGTAGGATAATAACAGAATCCTTGCTTAACACTTTATAAGTATGTTACAATTTTGCACATGATTTTCAAAACTTGAAGAAGTCATGATTTAAATCTTTTTATGATTATCTTTATATCTATATATGTATATGTCTATGTTAAAAACAAATTTTATGGCAAAAAAGGATTTCAACCCAAAGAAGGGTAGAAACCCTCACTTAACTAGGTACTGTGATTTGTAGTCACCTCTCATTTCCTTACATTTTATATTTCAGATACATAGAATTTTGAGGATCCTGATTAGGTAAGACCCCTTCCTACTTATTAGAGGTAGGAAACATATTTAGCATGTGGATTATTCAAAGTAAAGAGCTAGCAGTCAGCTAAGCTGACTCTATTATTAAAAGATCATGAATTTATTGCAAAACATTTTCATGTTTTGACTACTTATGTTTTTGCTACATATGTTTTCTTTAGCTACTATTTTGAATTAAAGTGCACACATTACTATTGATTTTTATTTCAAACATTAAAGGAGGATATATTTGCATATGAGTTATAAGTCATGGGTTTGTGGGTCATCCCAACATGGTTCATGCCAATCACATTTATCAAGAATGGGAATGTGACAAATTAGAACAATAATGAAATTGTATAAATGAGACACAAGAGTAGAGAAACAATTTACTATAAAAAATTTCCTTTTTTAATCATTAATAATACCTAAAAAATAACAAGATAAATTAGAGAAAATATAAGAGGTTACATAAATGAAGTGACTAAGGCATATTGTCACTTTCTTTAAAGAAATTTGAGCCATTCGTGGGAGTTTACAATCATCAACAATTCTACTCAACCAATGTAGTGGTCTAGCCATAGCCATATGTTGTTTAGTGTTTCAATTTCAACATAGAATTGAAGATATAGTTCCACACACCTACACCTTTTTATCTCTGCCCAAAATAACACACGATGTTATTTTTTTCCTCATAAATTTGTCTCATATATTTCTTTTGCACCTCACATGGTAGAAGTTCACATATCTCTTTCTTACTTCTTATGGATTTTACCTTTTTCTCCTCGAAGAATTATATACACCTTTATCTAATGCTGACTTATCTTTTAATGAGATATGTAGTAGATTAATAATGAATGTAGCAACAAGAATTACAAGATATAAGTGCAAAAAGAGAAGTTAAAGACACAAGTTTTTAAAATGGTTCAACTTGAATTAAAATCGCAATTTAAGTCTACTCCACTTGATCTTTGTCAACCAAAGACCCCTTAAATTGAAAAATAAAACTATCAGGATTTACCAGGCTCCTAAAATGCTAGTTTACATTAATAACACAAGAAATTAAATAGGCTTCTTGCTAACCTAGAAGAATTGGAACAAGCTCTTCTAAACCTATACTGATTTCTAAATCCCTAGAAATCTTAAATAAAAAGAAATAGAATAAAAAGGGTTGAGCAATACAATACTAATGTTTGAGATGAAAATCTCAAATAAACTAAGATGAACTTTAACTAATGTTTGATCCAAAACTCTTGAACAAATCTCAAAAGTTTGATGAGGTAGAGAGAAAATGCGTTTGGCTCTTCTTCTCAGAAGTTTTCGCACTTAAATGTGCTTTTTTATTGAGAAAACTATGAAAAATCATTTAAATAGGGAAGGCAGTTAAACATGAGTAATTACTGTAACTGCTTGTAACAAAATAATTGACTTTTAAACATTGCATCGATTATAACATCAATTCATGATAGTTATAACTAATTAATTGGTGTGGTAATTAAAATATAGTTAGTTATTCACAGCCTTTGTATCAATTACTGCATCGAAGTAGCTTATTTTCCTAACTTTTGATAAAATAATTTTTCAAATATGTATTTCACAAATCGACTACAGCTTCAATTCGAATATGAATTTTTCATAAGTTTTTTAATACATAGATGTGCAAATCAATTTATAAGGTTAAAATAGTTTTATAATTTTCTTCAAGTGGTTTAATGACTACCTCATTGTTTGTTTAAAATATTTAGATCAAATATCATTTGAACTCATTTACAAAAGATCTTATTGAAATAAAATAAGTCCTAAAACTAATCTTGGATCCCTTGAATCATATTTCTTTGAACCTGCAGAATAAATCAAAAACACTAAAACATACTATTAGATAAAATTGTTTATAAAATTGTTTTTCAACATTAAAACTAAAGAAAATATGCAGCTAAATTAGTTTAGGCTAACAAGCTCCCCTTTTTTATGTTGACAAATAATTTTAGATAAGGTTCAAAGTTAAAAAAAATTAAAGGAGGAAATCATCTAAAAAAAAGCTTATGCTTTTTCTCCCCCTTTTGAAACATCAAAAAGAATACAATAAAAGAAGTAGAAAATAAAATTTAAAATCTATTGCTCCCTCTAAATTTTTGAATAGATTTATGTTTGCATCGATTATGAAATTGATGTCTACATTCAAAATGATCATACAAAAACATAGAAAAATTTTTTGAATCAATGTCAAAATCAATTAGAGTTTAAAATTTTCAAGATAGAAATCGATGTGTTAATCGAATTAAGTACATCAAAATAATAGAAATTGATGTTGACTTCGATTCAATGTACAAAAGTAGATTTTTATATATGAATGAATGAACTATCTAGACTTGTACCTACAAAACAAATTTAAGTAACTTCGATGCTTAAGTTAGATGTTGCATCAAAAAGTCAAATACAACAAATCAAATAAGAATTTAAGAATCAATTAAGAATCATATACCAGTGAACAATTAAAAAGATCTAATTTTGTTCAATTTCTTTAGGGTTTATCATTCCAATTTCTCTCCTAATGAATATAAATCTCTTTTCATCTAAGGGTTTAGGAAAAATATCAGCAAATTGAAAGTCTGTTTGAACAAATTCTATTGAAATATCTCCCTTTTGAACATGATCTCTCAAAAAGTGGTGTCTTATTTGAATGTGCTTAGTCCTAGAATGCATTATAGGATTTTTGGTTATGTCAATTGCACTTGTGTTGTCACAAAGTATTGGAATTTTCTTAAATTTTAAGCCATAGTCTGAAAGCTATTGTTTCATCCAAAGAATTTGGGTACAGCAACTTCATGTCGCTATATATTTTACTTTGGTAGTGGATAAAGCAACACAATTTTGCTTCTTACATGACCATGAAACTAATGAATGTCCAATAAACTAACAAGTGTCACTAGTGCTTTTCCTATCTATTTTACTTCCTATATAATCTACATCAGAATATCCAAGTAAACTACAACTATCTGACTTAAGATACCAAAGTCCTAAATTTTTAGTTCCTACCAGATATCTAAAAATTCTTTTAAGTGTTGATAGATGTGATTCCTTAGGATTAGT
>JANHAO010005038.1:0-23295 GCA_026873985.1 Saraca asoca | reverse complement strand
AATACATCGGGAGCCTACTGGGTCACACACATAATAGGAAATGATGTGACCGATGATATAATTTATTTATGGACACATTTGATGTCTAGGGACTAGATTGTAATTTGGTGAAATTGTTTTGGAGTCAAAAGGAAGCTTTTAGGAAGCTCTGGGGCCAAAATGTGATTTCTGGCAACTTTTGGGGCCATTTTGGGAAAAAGCAAAAGTTATTTTATTAACCCCAAAACAGCGTCGTTTTGTGTGCTTCCCTCTTGCCCATTTGTTGACCGGCCTTCACGCACACACACTCACTTATGTTTCGATTTTGAACCGAAAAAGAAGAGAGGAGCTGAAGCTTTGGAAGCTTTCAGCCATGGCTGGCCGAACCAAGAGGGAGAGGAAGAGAGGCTGAAAAGTTTAATCCTTTGGCTCCATCCAGTCCCATTCAAGCTCTTCTACAAGCTAGGACTTGAAGAGGAAGCTTTTGAGGCCATGAAAAGGATTTTCCTGATGTGAAGATCCAAAGTCTTCCGCTGTGAAAGAGCTGGACTAAAGGTTAGTAAACTCTACCTTCACTCTAGATTTGATCTAGGATGCTTTGGGACCTCAAACTAGTGGATCTATGGGAGATTTGCTCAGCCAAAAGGGAGAAAATTTTTTGAAATTTTTTACCCTTGCTGCCCCATTTTGGCCAAGCAAACCTACACTATCTATTTCTAACCTATAAGCTTCACATTTATCATATGTTTTTCCCTCACTCAACAATTTTTTTTTTTGCTAGGATATTTAGATCATTATTTTCTTTTTCTAATTGACTGATTTTCTTAAGCAGGCTATCATTTTCACTTTTAGCATGCTTTAATCCTCTCATAGCCTTTTTTAATGTATCATACAACTCTTCATACAGATCATCAGTTTCATCATCATCAATAGAACTAGATTTATAATCATTAAAATTGCCATCAATAGAATTAAGCTCATCTGTAGAGTAAAAGATAGATTCATTACCAAATACCTTATTGTCATCATCTAGTTTGGCCATGAGATAAAGAAGTACTTCTTCTTCTATTTCTTCCTCTTCTTCATCAAAATAAGCTTGCTCATCATCCCAAAAAGCCAAATTTCCTTTCTTGACCTCTTTTTTTTTTTTTTTTTTTTGCATTTTCAATCTATTTCTTCAAATATGTTGGGCAATCCAACTTAAAGTGTCCAACTTTATTACCCTCAGAACATGTTGATATATAAGAAGAATTTTTTTGTTCCTTTTTATTCTGATTTCTTTTTAAAAGGATAGTTTTCTTTTATTTTTGACCATTTTCTGCAAAATTTTCCTTAATAAGACTAAATCAACTTCGTCATTTCCACTTTCACTACTGTTTGATTTAATGTCCTCAGATATCTTTGTAGCTTTAAATGCCAATTTTTCTTTCTTTTATCATCACCATTTTTCTTATATCTCTTCAGCTTTAGTTCATGCTCTTCTAAATTCCCATAAAGCTCTTGAATTGCTAGCATCCCTATCTTTAGTGATTCCTTTATGGCTGTCACTTTTGATTGCCATTCTTTAGTAAGAGATCTCAGAATTTTGTGCACTAAATCTGCATTGTCAAAGGTTCTTCCAAGCAAAATCAAATAGTTAGTTATAATAGTGAATCTTTGAATAAGGTCTCTAATTGATTCACCTTTTTTTCATCTTTAATATTTCATATTCAAAAACTAAAACATGCACTTTAGATGCCTTAATCTGTATATTCCTACATATGCTACTTCTAAATTATCCCAAATTTGTTTAACAGTAGTGTAGTTAGAAATCCTTTCATATTCATTAGGTGACAGTGAATTTGAAATAATCCATTTAACTTTGGAAGCTAGGAGGTGTTTTTTTCTTTCCACTTCAGTCCATAGTGACTTAGGATTGGTTTGTGGAATCCCATTAACTAGTGTCTTAGATTGATCATAACCATCCTCTATAATTTTCCATATATTTATATCAGTAGTTTCAATAAAGTCTTTGATTTTATACTTCCAATAGGTATAATAATGTCCATTAAAATTGGGAGGTTTATTTTATATAAAGAAGTACTTTCAGGTAATAATATAAAATTGGAATCCATAATCTTTTTAAAAATATAAGAGTATCAACAGCCAGAAGCTTTGACACCACTTGTTGGTCCAAAAAATAAAAAAATGAATCTTGCCCTTTTTTATAAATGCAAAATATATACTCTTCTGAAATATATTAGATTCTTTTTTATTTATAAAGCATAAGTCTTTCAAGAAATTGTATTTGGAAGCTTATTGATAATCAAAAACTTAATTGAATAATTAGGATTGAATTAAGGATACTGATTAGATATGATATTTGATTAAGAATCAATTAAGTAATTAAAATAGATTACAAGAGAGTGCAATAGAAACTGTTTAACAATTTCAACAGAAACAATTTAAAAATAAAATTACATTGAACCAGTATTACAGCAGAATATAATTTACACTATTGTAGCATAAATGTTAAACTTGTGCAACAAAATATGATTGTGCAAAAAAGATAAATTGTGTACAAAAATATAAAGAACAGTAAAGAATAATCAAGACATAAGGATTTTTAAAGCGGTTCAACTTCACTTAAAACCACAAATGAAATCTATATTCACTAGATCAATCCTCAATCGGATGACCACTTTTATTAATAACAACAAGAACTTAATTGGACTTCTGAACAACCAGTTCATACATAAGAATTACATTGGGCTCTTACTAACCTATTACGCAAGAATTAAACTAGGCTTTTGCTAACCTAGATAAAACAATACTTTTATCCTTTATAGACTATGATCAATCTCATAACTTAGAGACATTCAAAGATTTCTTTACAATCTTCAACTAGTTATAATCAACCTTATAACCAGAGAAAATGCAAAGGGAAAATTAACCTCTTCCTTTGTATATTCGATTCCTATCAATTTAGAAATCTCAAAAGAAATTAAGAAGTAGGGTAAAGAAATACAATACCAAGGTTTGAGATGAATATCTTATACATCTAGTGTGAATTCTTCACAAATTTGATTCAAGATCTTTAATCAAATGTAATTTAGAGAAATAGAAGTGAATCAATTGAAGCTCAAGTCTTTCTCCCTTTTGCCACGCTTTGAAATTATGAGAAACTGAAAACTTGTTCTGTTGAAATGAAGTGAAGGCTATTTATAAAATGATAATTGACTTTTCAAAAGCAACTAATTTTTCGATCTTGAATCGATTTATAGTGATTACTAACTAATGAATCGATTCGCTTATGAATATGATAAAGAAGTTCTTAACCGAATCAATTTCTAAATCGAATCATAGTATTATGTGATTAGGTCATGAATTGATTGCTTAATCGATTCAGGAAAAATTTTAAACCTTCGGTAAAACAAATTTTTAAAACTTTTCTTTATGAATTAATTGTTGAATCGATTCGAGTACATTTCACAAGATTTTAAATATGAATTGATTTATGAATTAATTCATACAATGAAAAATAATTTTTATAAAACTCGTACTTGTAAAAAATCATTCGAAAACTTAGTTAGAAAATATTTGTTTAAAGCTCATTTCATTTAATTTATTTCTATCTCAGTTTAGTTATTTTAGAAAGTTATTTAGATCAAATCTAATTAGAACACACTTACAAAATATCCTAAAAAAATTAATAAAAATTAAGATTAATGTTAAATCTCTTAATATCTTGAATGTCACTTAATCAACTTGTATCTATAAAATGAATAAATACTCAAAGCACATAGTTAAATCGTAACATCAATTAAAATTATTTTATAATATCAAAATTGAAGAATATATTGTAAAAGTTTTGAATTAGATTTTATGCTTATTTTTCATTTTTAACTGAGCATTTATTGTCATTTTCTTGATAGGTTTTGTTAGTGATTGAGACATATAAATAATGATTTGTTAATGGTTTAAGGATTGAAAGGTACTTGATCTATCATTTTCTTCTAAAAATGAAATTTTTTTGTAAAAAGTAATAATTTTCTCTATATTATTTGCTACATAAAATACAAATACAAATAGTATGAAAGATTTATATCAATAATAATAAAGTTATGTTTACAAAACATTTTTTATATGTGTCAATTACTAACAAGATTTAACTAGAAAATGACTATAAATTTTCAATAAAAAATGAAAAATAAGTATAAGGAGTCAATTCTAAACTTTTAAATTATAATAACCTAGTTAGAAATAGAATAAAATTATAAGGAGCGATGAAATAATTTAACCAAAAAAATATATATGGAAACCAGAGATATAGTGATTTAAAGCAAAAAAAAAGTGTTTTTAGAAAAAATATTTGGGTTAAAAAAGCTACCTTGTGGTTGCAGACTTGCAGCGAATGTTAAGTGGTCTACTCAGGTAACATATATACACAAAAAAAATTATTTTCACTAATATAAAATTTATAATCAAAATATTTTTTAAGTTAATAGAAGTTTTAGTCCATTAATTTCATTAAATTTATAATTTATTCTTTATAATTTTATTTTATATAATTACATCTCAAAATTTAAAATTATTTGTAATTAAATTCTTATTGTCAACTAATATTAAATTCAACTAAAGACTCTTATGTGTTCATTAAATTATATATTGACAATTTAGTTATACTAACTTGTTATGTTTACTTAATCAAAATTCATTTATTAACTTTTAGCTACCATATAAAAAAATTACCTTAATTATTTTCTTTAGAAATAGAATAAGAAATTTTAATGTTAATAAGGATTAAAAATGATCTTTTTATTTCTTGAAATCATTGATGAAAAACAACAATAGAATTAAAAAAATGAATTTCATCAAGATTGTAAGTTATTCAATTATTTTGATTTAATACGAGTTGATAAAATTTAATTATAAATTATTTTAAATTTTAAGACGTAATTATATAAAATAAAACTATAAAGATTAGATTATAAATTAATAAAATTACAAGGATTAAAATAACTATTAACCCATTCTCTTTTTTTTTAAGGGAAAAGTTTAGGAATAGAATAAATTATTCTATTTTAAAGAATTATTTGGTTCATATAGGAAGTAAATTTTCATGGGAAGTAGAACTTCCTAATAAATAAATTCTCTTGTGAATTTTCTACAAAGTGTTTAAAGTTATTTGGTAGATAATAAAAATTAAAAATTCTCACATGAAATTTATATTATCCAGGAGAAAGTAGGTAAACACCTTTTCAAAAAGTTCTAATTCCTTCACTTTATCAATTAATGATCAATTAGATAACACATTTATCTGTTACTTCTTGAAGTTGTACTTCCCATATAACGTTATATCAATCAAATGACTTCCAAGATCATGACATACCATTAGTCTCCTTAGAAACATATAATGGTATTTATAAATCGATTAATCTCATAAAATCATTGACACCAAAATTCTGACTAAAAATATAAGTAGTCAAAGATAATCACTTTTATCCTTTTTTTTTTTCTTTTTGGCCAGGTAATAGTGAAATTATTTTTATCATTGTAGTAATGAAAAATTCAGTTTTATTTTTTGTAGTTAAAATTAGGTATTGGAATTTTTTTATCCGGGTCAATATTAAATAAAAGTAAAAAATCTTCTTTGCTTTTGGACTTTTTTTACCAAAATAGAGCCCAACCAGGGATTTAGACTTGGACTGGACCCAAAACTGTGAAACCTAGCTCTATCTCATCCGGCGGAATGAGTCCGGGGTTTAAATTTAAATCAGAATTATTTTGTTTACAAGCTTGTCGGCGCTCGCATCGCAGACTGCTAATCGTCCTCGAATTTCCTCTTAAACCCCCAAACCATCAGAAATTCGGAAAAAATAAATAAATAAATAAAAAGACGGTCCCAAAACATATAAAAGGGGCAGACAAATCGCTTACTAGATTTCCCAAGGTAAGCTTTCTGTGTCATCTACGTATATTTCTGTGTTCCTCATGCATTCCTGTCCTGAGATTTGATGCCTAATGAGCTGCTATACTTGTTTCCTCAAAAAAACTCCGCCAATCTTTGCTATTCTATACGAAAAAATCTCGATGTTTGTAATGCGAAGCTAGAATAGATTATCAAGCTCGTGATTGTTCTGCAAAAAAAAAAATAATAATAATAAATAATAATTTTGTTACTTTGGGTTTACTGGTTTCTGGGTTTTCTCTCTTTTTTTTGGCCAAGTATTCGGTTCACTGTGTTCTTGTAGACTAGGTTGATTTCTGTACATTGTGTCATTTAAATAATTGAACTTAACTTTAATGTTGTCAGTTGATATTTTAGTTTAATTTAGCTAAAGCTATATTTTTTCATGTCTAAATATTTTTTTTATGCTTCTGAAGTCTTTGTAGTGATTTGGGTATCTGTTTGTTCTAGAAATCACAGGAGTTCTTTTCCAGAACATGAAGCGCAAGCGTGGGCATAAAAAGGGAAAGGCAAAAAGCACCCCTGTAGTCGGTGCTAATGAAACAGTTAAGAGTGCAGTGAGTCAAAAAGAAATGTCTCGTTTGGATGAATTTGACAATGATAAATATGACTCTGGAATGGAGGTTGATACACCATCTTCGACCGGGACAGATCAGCACTACAATCTTGCTAATATAAATCCTGATGGTTCAATTGATAAGTCATCAGGGAAGTCAGTTGGGCGTGTTAAAGTTAAGCTCAGGACATCAAAGATGTTAGACTCTCAACTTACTTCTTCAGATGCTCCCACACAGAGTGATACTGATAAGAGTAGTCAGCACCAAGGGTTTGAGAAACATGGTGTGAATGCTGAGAGGACAGACGATAGTGCTAATTCATTACCAGCGATGAAATCGGCTCCTCCATCAAAGAAAGCTGGTAGCATAAAAATTAAGTCATCGAAGGTCTTGGGATCAAGTACTAACCAGACAAGCAAAGGTTTACTGGTGTACTCCAAAGAACCAAAGACCCCTCAACAGAGTACTCGATATAATAAGCAAGAATTGGATGCTGCGTTAACGGTGTGTTGGAACTTTTCAGATCAGTTTCCCTTGTTATCTGCTTTATAGTTAGTCTCTTTTTGCTTGTTCAGGCATTATATTGTTGATTCTTAATTCTTTCATACCTTATATTTCTGGCCTTTTCCCCCCAACACAGGTTATAAAGAAGGTGATGAAAATGGATGCTGCCGAACCTTTTAATGTTCCTGTAAATCCTGAGGCTCTGGGGATTCCTGTAAGAGATTTGACTTCCCTATTTGCTTCATTCATGCTTCAGTTTTCTTTTATAATTTCTCTTCACCCAAAATAAAAGCATGTAAATTACTAGGCTTTGCCTGACATGCTTTTGTAGGCAATTGACTTTGTTATTGCACAATATTTGTCTTGCTGTTTCTTGCTATCTTTTCTGGCCTGGAGACTAACGTGATTCTAATGCCACAATGCTGTCTGGAACCAGGACTATTTTGATGTTATAGAGACACCTATGGATTTTGGAACCATATGCAGCAATCTCGAAAGGGATGACAAGTATATGAACTCAGAGGATGTGTTTAAGGATGTCCAATACATTTGGGATAACTGTTATAAGTATAACAATAAGGGTGACTATATCTTGGATCTCATGAGACGAGTAAAGAAAAGTTTTATGAAGTACTGGACTGCAGCTGGGTTATACAGTGAACAAGCAAAAGGTACCAATGTGGATACTTCCATAGATATACTGCTGGGTTTTATGAAGTACTTTCAATACAGAAATTGGAAATTGAAAGTCTGTATTTTGTCCGCTTCATAGTAGCCTGAAATATGGCTGCAGATGTTTGTTTTTTCCTTTTCTTTTTCTATTGTCTTTCCAAAATACTTGTTGGAGGATTCCATAGAAAAAAAAGAACAATTACTCCTGTAAGAGAAATAGTAAGGAAAACATGCCGTAGCTTTTGTAACCATTGTGCTGAGCATGAACTGTTTTTTTCTCTTTGGTATCTTATGCCTTTGGAAATTAACTCAGTTTGCTGTTGCATGCTTGCCTAATCTTCTGAAAATTGAGGGGGTTTCTCTTGTGGTGTAAGAGGATGCACTCTTCTAAAAGCAATGTGATCATATTTTATTTTTATGGTATCAGGTGCAGGAGAGTCTGGTGAAGGAAAAGCTGTGAAGGGTGGTCAAATGAAGCAGAAATCAAAAAAGCGTCATGGGTGTGTATACCTGATATGCAGTGTTTAACTGATTAGTTATATTTTCATCACGTGTAGTTGTTCTTATGATGCAAATGGCTATGGCTTTTGATTGCTTCCTAGGTTTAGGCTAATATAATCCCTCATTGATCATGTATTTGTGTGTATTATAATCCAGTAAACAATGTCTAACAACATCACAAATATATATCTGATATAGTTCCTAAGGGCTCTAAAGTTAGTCAGTTATGCATGTTCAGCAATGATGGGCTAATGGCACATTGTTTATTTAATGGGTGCTGGCAGTCCAACTCACTCTCAAGTGATCTTTAGCAATTTCCCTGGAGCTTTAGGTCTTTGTTCTACTTTGAGAACATAATTCATAAAGAGATTCATTTTCGTTCTGTAATCACATTGGTCTAGCTGGCCTGATTGTGTATTCTTCTTCAAATTGTATTCTTTATAAGACATATTTAATAGTGATATGTACAACATGGAAACGTTGGGTGATCTGGGGATTGAATTTCTGCTGATGTAAGCTCTAACATTGTTTAATCTTTTAAGTTCATGTGTGAACTTGGGTACTTGAGTTATATATTTGTCATAAATACTGAAGTTCACAGAAATTACCTTGCAATATACTCCTATATGTTATTTCCATCCTTCAAAGTTCTTCTAGAATGCATTATTATTGGTGGCTAATTGGCAATTGCAATGGATACTGGTTCATTGAGATGACATGTATACTTTCGCACTATTTGCAGAAGACGACATAAGCATGATTGTTTATGTGCTATCTGTGTGCTCAAGCGTCGGAGGAAGGAAAGGGAGGAGAATGAACGAATGGCTAAAGGCATTGTTGGATCAGGTGGTGATAAACTTGCTAAAGGGATTAAGCAAGAGGTAAGGCATAAGTTTATTGTCTTCATTTCATCCTTTGGGGTAGTTTATAAAATGTCCAGCAATTTTGGAAGTGGTTTTATGATGGCATCATGTCTCACTTTGATTCTTAACTGGAAGATCGTTTTCTGAAGGTGATCCACCTTTCTATTTATAACCTTGTTTATGTATCCCTGATCTGATATCCTTCTTCCTGGTTATTTTTTGAACTGCCTTCATATATTCTTTTAGACCAAAAAAAAAAAAAAAAGTAGAGAAGGATATAGCTGACTGGCTTTATATTTTTCACTTTGGTGATGTTCATTCTGCTTTTCAAGGAAAAATGTTTTGTTTGCATGAAAATGATATTCTAACATTTGAATTTCATTACTTTAGGGACATCTCATGCTAGACATTAAATGAGCGCACAAGAACTGAAAAATATCTGTCTTGATTAGCTCTGAATAGAGAAAGCCATAAACAGACGGTGATCTATCACATAAGCCTCACAGAATCATATAGTGAACAATAGCCTTGCAGGGTTGTGAGCAGAAAATTTATGTAAACAATAAAAAGAACATTGAAAAGTTGTTTTCTGGTGATTTCTAATGTTGTTTTGTACTTAAGGAATCCATGCTTGTGGAGAGCCCTGGTGGTGAGGATTCATCATCAAATGGAGATGATTCAGTGGGCACTGATGCAGATGCCGAGGAAGATAAAGAAGAGGAAGTGAAAATGGAGGTTCCTTCTGAGGGAAAGCATGAGGATGTCGATGATGGTGATGATGATGATGATGATGACAATGATCAAGAGGATGAGGAGGAGGAGGATGGAGAGGATGAAGATGGGGAAGAGACTGAAACAGCCCTCCGGAAGAAACACAAGGGTGAGAAATCAAGTGTTGGAGATGTGACTGATGTTCAAGATGGATATACGGTGATGCAAGAAGGACAAGTTGCAGCTGGCCAGCAACAGAAGCAAAAGGTATTTCCCACTCTAGCTATCTTTCACATGATCTCTATACTTAAAAACATTACAATATTATGCATATATAAATAATTTCATACTAATATTTCAATCTGTTTTTAGGAGTCACAATACAAACAGCAGAGAGCCAAGTTGTTTGAGAAGTTTTCTTTTGAAAATCCCCAGCTTTCCAACTTATGTGGAATTCTCTTCCCCAATAACAGACAGTCTGTCTGGAGTGGACCACACTCACTGAATAAGCATCAGATTTCTAGTCGTACTAGTTCTATTCATGCAGCTATTGAAAATTTCATGAAGTAGGCTGTGGCTTATAGTTGGTTGATTACTGTCTTCATACTTGAAATTTGTATCATTTATGGTGTTTGGCTTTGTTGTTGGATGTATGATAAGCCAAACTTCATCAATTAAATTTCAAAAGAGAATTTGAATTTTTATAGTGAATTCTTTCCTCTCTCTCTCTCTCTCTCTTTTTTTCCTTCATTTGGCATTCCAATTCATCAAGCAAACCGACTTATTATCAGGAAGGCTGTCTTTGAAAATATTACGACTCTGCAAGAAAAGGCATTGTGATTCCATGCTTGCTGTGTGAGGGTGCTGCTTGCTTCCCTTAAAATCTCGAATTATTATCAAGGCCAAAGCCTATAGGAAAAAATGGAAAACTAATTTATAAAAATTTAAACAATCAACCTTGCAATATGTATATGAGCAGGAATAGAATTTATACCACTTGAATTCACTTATGACAGAGAAATTAATTTCATGAATTCTTGTACTTATTGCAACTTTTATGAGATTTCTACCGATGAGGTTAAGATAAATATTACAATGACCTCTTAGCAATGAGTGGATTATATTTGTATTAACCGTTAATTAATATTTTATTATATTTATTAGATTTTTTTATTACAAATTAATAACTATAATACATTATATTTATTAAATTATCTAGTTGATAATATTAATGATTAATTGATAATCGATTATATTAACTATTTATATAAAAATAAAATATTTGATATTAATAAAATTAGTTATTTATTATTAATTGTTTATATATAAAATGACAAATAAAAATATGAATATATTTTATGATTTATTTAAATATTCTTTTATTTTAATAATATTTCAAATTTTAATATATTGTTTATCAAATTAAATTTTCTTCTAAAAAATATATCATTCTAATTAATTATTTATTAAATTTTCATTTAAAATTTAAATAATTATAATTGATTATATTTATTTGATTTTTCTTTAAAAAATAAATAATTATAATTTATTATACTTAATAGATTTTTCATTAAAAACTAATAATTATAATATATTACACTTATTAAATTGTTTTCTAAGAAATAAATTATATACTTCAAGAAGTGAAAAATTATATAACTTATAAGGCAATGATGTCTTTTTTTCACATTAAATATAAATCCACTATTTCAAAATATCATTCTCCAATTTTTATTTTTAAATTGCTAGATTGAATATCAATTCATTAACTAAAAGTTATTTATCAAACATTTAAATTAATGAATTGACTTTAAAAGTTAAACGTTAATCTAAAAGTTATTTGTGAGACACTCCTGATATAATTGTTTAACTAACCATGTTCACATTATAAAAATACTTCTACCACAAAACTAAATGAGAAGAGTTACCATCTTTAATTAGGGCTAAAAATGCAAACTACCTTCCCACTTTCCATCTCAAACTGCCAAGAAAAATTTTTGAGAACGTGCTTATTGCCATAAATGTTATAAACAAAAAAAACATATAGACAAAAAGGTCACTTTTCTGTACATGCTGTTTAGGGTGTATAAACAACGAAAAAAAATACAAAAATCCAACCAATCTATACACATCAAAGCAGGTACCATAACTTGACACCTCCAAGATGCCTATGGTGCAGAAAATCAAGGAACTGAATTAGCAATTGGGCTTTCTTAAAGCCTTATTTTCCAGAGGAAGGATTGATAGAAAGATCCCTCGTAAGATTGACGAGTGAAGTAGTGTTCAAAACTTGTTTGGTTCTACCTCCTTGCATCTCAAGTTTCTTCTCTCCTGTAACAGTCTTATTCTACAGAAATACACAAACAATCACATAAGTTCAAGATAGTAGCACAAGATTACTGCAAGAACTCTATGCTCCCATTATCTATGAAGCATTCTACAGACAAAGGAAGGAACTCACTTGGTAATTGTAATAGCTGTATGCTATGGGTTGTGGAGCCTTATGTTTAGTACTCTTCTGAGAAAGAAGTAACTTCTCTCGATTTTCATAGAAGTCAAAGTCATCCAGCAAGGATGTTGTAGCTAAGTAATTTCTGAAAATTTTCAGCATTTGTAGGCCCTGCTTCAATTCAATCTGCAAACCACATAATTACATTTTTAGTGATAGATGACCTCCAACAAGATGTTTAGCCATAAAAAGATATTTTTCATACAAAAATTTACTTTTTGAAAATTAAAGAAAAATTAGGAGGTACTATCCACACGATGAAACTAATTCACAATCCCTTATTTTTGAGAGGAGGGTCGGCCACACACAACTGCTCATAGAGTGAGACTATTGTAAGTTAGTATCATTGTATAAATATCTTTTTCTGTAAAAATTACCCACTTGAACGTCAGAAGTAGCTTTTTCTGTATAACTTACTTATACGAGAGAGAGAGAGAGAGAGAGATGGAAGACATTCACGTTAAATGCATACCTCTTGTGTATCCCTACTGAAAGCCACAGGTTGGTTATCATTGTTTGGAAGGGTTATGTACCGAAATTGGCTGTTGGGAACATCTTTCACAATATGCCACTTAACTGGGAAGAATCCATTGTACTTGTCAAGCTTCCAAAAGTTCATGTCTTTTTTGAAATCAACCTGACCAATCATCTCAGCTACTCCAACAAACTGCCCGCTACCATTGACCTGATTTGATAATAGTTTAATTAAAGTCTCGAGCTATACCATACAAGAACAAAGATTTCTAATCTTAAACCATGATTAAGACAACAGGTAAAACAATAGGAGTTTTGGCCAAAGATTTCAACTCACCGAGAAAAAGAGAAAGACAGGGCAATTCATGCCTGTCTCACTTGATTTAGCTTCTGCATCATGGAATGCTGCATTCAACTTCTTGTTTCCACTTGGAGTGCTTGTCCAAACATCATATTTGATGCATTTATGGATGTCATCTTCATTGAAAGATTTAATCACATAGAATTTGGCATCTTCATATTCTGTTTGGAAATTTGGAAGGTTGTATTGATCTCTACAGATTGAGAACCCAAACACATCCTTAGCAGCTGAAGATTGTGAAGGAAAACTCTTGCCACGGCCCCTGGGACCGCGAGTTAATTCTGTTGGCATTCGAGATTCTCCATTCCTATAGAATTTGTCTCTTGAAGTAACTCTGTCGTTTAGATTTGATACTCTCCCATTTGATCTATTGGTAGTAGGAGGAAATATATGCTGTTTTTGGTTGGCCAATGATGATTTTTCCATTGAATGGTAGGCCTTCGGAAGGCCAGCTGCTCTTGAATTGGAATGCATATGAGGCAACTGCAACACAAAACATCTACTTGATTATGATGCATGAACCGAAAGAAAAGATTGTTAAATGAAATGAATGGGACAAAGAAAAGATACTAAAAGTCCTATTACAACAAGGAATGGAAAATTCCAAGAAACTTAACCAGAAGTCATATTTCAAAGAACCCTAAGCACTGATAAGTAATGATAGTGTGAAGCCCATATTAATTATGCAGAGGAGTGAATTGGATATTAATGCAACAAAGAAAATCACATCTTGGTACGTGTTCATTATTGATAAAACAGCTCTGCATCCCATAAAAAATTATTATATAACAATACACTACACCTATTAATATTGGCAAGATTTCCTGATGTAAACAGGTTATAGCCAGGAAGATAATAGACTAGGAAAGACTGTCTAATTGCTTTATTTGCATACCTGGAACAACATCCACAAGAGAAGTGCACTAGGCATTGAAATAGAAAACTTACTGATATTGAAAAGATATAACTTCTAAATAATTACAGAGAAAATTGGTATCATATGAGTGAGTGTTTAATTCATACAGCATCTACAACTTCCAGAACCTGATCAATAAATAAAGTCAAAGAAAATATACCTTTTTAGAACCATCTGGCTTGATATCAAAACGAGAGTGCATTCTGTTAAATCCTGCAAAATGACCAAGCAAAATTAAATTTCTCTCCATCAAAATGGATGAAGATAAATATGATCTACATAATTGCCATCTTATACTCAAAACCTGGGGATTGAATAACCCACATCAGGTATTCAGAAATTCTTCATGCTCACAAATATAGCCATTAACAAAATAAGAGAGGAAGGCCTTTTGGTAAGTATTGACCAAAAAGAGTGACAAGTATGAATAAGATTTCATCTTATCATTTTTAGGTTTTTACTCCTTGACTATTATACATTTGCTCATTCTCCTCTTTATCTTTCTCAGTTCCAATTGGTTGGCATGCATGGAAAGCATATGAATCAGCAGAGCATTTCAAAGAGATCAGGCCACTAAAGCTGAATCAATTTACTATCTTATGAAAAGCATGTAAAAAATAGGCCTTTTTACACAAATGTACATATTCTAAATTCATATCTAGTACTTCTACATATTGAAAATTTTATTTTTAATGGCATTAGTGCAATTCTTAGCGATCAACAATGCCAAAATGGAAAAGCTATACAAAAGCTAACATCCTAAAAAGCAAAGCTCAACTCATTAATATACCTCATAAAGTCCAAGTCCAATTCATGGTCTTTTTTTTTGTTATCGCTAATTTTATTACATACAGTAAAATAAACACGTGACAGTTTAAACAATACAAAATGCAAATTCCATAAGAAAACTTCAGTCTCATTTATTGCCTTAACAAGTTACTCATAAATATCAGCAATCCAGCAAATTCACCCAACGCTTGGTCAGTCTCACCTTTGGTGCCAGAGGTAGCGTCTCCTGAAGAGGATGTTGATGATTTTGAATAAGATGGGATTCCATCTTCTCTAGAAGCCTGTAGATATGTTAAAAAATAAACAGATTAAATAGGATGATGTAGAAAGGAGGATAAAGGAAATAATGATGTTAATTGCACGAGTTATGCTAACAAGGTATTTGGTGTCCTCACACATGTGAAGGATGTGAGACCCACACAGGTGTGCAAATCCACAACCATCTCAAACGTGTGAAAACAATGTGAAAATACAGCATGTATAGCAAACTTTTTTATTTAATCATACACGTCTAACCCTCACATGAAGCTCACTATGAGAGTAGGGTGGATCCACACGCATGGATTCATCTGTCTCTCACAAGTGAGAAGCTATAACAGTACTCAGTCTCGGACAGTTTAAGACTGATTCCAAGGAGATTCACACCTACCGTTAAGTACAATGAGTGACTTAATTTTATAGAATAAAACAGAAGCCCCCACATTGAATTATAGAATCAATCACCAATCAAGGTTCTACATGCTGACAAACTTTGGTTTAACTAAAGACTACCTAGGCAAAACAACGTTCTGCTTGTTTTTGGAGGGAAATCAAACCTAGGAGCACAAAAAGGTCAAAGCTACAATTTTGATTACTTTTCATGCATATTTGATGAAGATCAAGCACACTAAACAATGAATTTTGCAGCCTATACAATAACATGACATTTCAACACCAAATACTTGCAATACTTTGCTACAGAATAGATGACCAAGTTCAGAATCAAATTAATAAAGAAAAGCACCAATATAGACAGAGCATACCATGATGTCTGCCTCTCAGTCTCAGCTTCAGCCAGATTTTGACTGCTACCATTCACCTAAATAGAATATAAGAAACTCTTTATCAAGAAAAGAATATATACGAATTCCAATATCGTTAAATGAAGAACAAAAGTCATATCTTCATTATCCGTTTAATTATTTAATGGTTTTCTTTTGTAAGAAAACGAGGATGATAATCTCTTTGACAGACCGTACAAACGGTTCGAAATTAATGAGGAAGAGTTTTCGAGAGTTTTTTCCGTTTACATTGACCGCAAGATGCCAACTGCACTCCAATCTAATTATAACAGTCGTCAATAGCTAGGGTTTCCAAATAATTAATACATGGTCCATTCAATTTTCGTTTTTATTGTATTGGGTTTCCATTAAATGGCCCATAGATTTCTTTCTCTTAAGCAGGCCTTTTTTGAAGGCCCATCTGAACCGCACATGTAATTGCTGGATTTTCTCTGAAAAACATGAAGAACCTTTAGAAAAAAATTGGATTTTTATTTTAAGAGAATTAAATTATAAAAATAAAAGGCATATAAGAAAATTAATTTACATCTTGTTTATAAATTTAATAACCTTTCTATATATTTTATTAGTATCATAACTATATTATTTATTTTTTTTGTCATACTCACTAGCATTATTTGAAAGGATGACAAAAAGAATAAAAATCTCACAACATAAAAAACAATATATTTGACACTTAGAAGGACACATATATATTGTATCCCGCAGAACTAATAAATGATTTAAATAGATAATTCTTCAAAGGAGTTTAACTTTTTAAGAGATTAAATGATTTTATCTATATATGTCTTAAGATTTATATATTTTTTTTAACATTAATAAAGCACTTAATTTTCTAAAAATTCAAATATCAATTTATAATACTTTAATGATGATTAAATTGAACAAAAAAAACCATGTCACATTAAACAAAAGAGAACAAGTTAATAAAGTGCAGCATTAATTTATACTTTTTGAAACCTCAAATATCAATTAATGCCGATGCCTGAAAAGACCAGTTCCTCGAGAAGATTTCAAAAGCATCCAAACAAACAAACATGTCGAGAGAAGTGTTATGATTAAAAAAAGGGAGCAATTTGACGTGTTATCTTGATTATGATCACTGCATATATTGATTTTTGGGATTTAGACAACAACTAACCACAAGCTTGATGTCTTTCCCTTTGAAAAGCTTTGAAATTCTCTACCTGCCAATTGTTTTAGAGTGATACTGAACCAAATTTTATTTTTTTAAAATATGATAATTATTTATTTACATTTTATTATTTAAATTTTAATTTTAATTAGATAAAAATTCTAATTTAATATTATAATCAAGTTAAACTTACTTTTTATAAGAATTTTATATCATAAATATTTATATTATAAAAAGATTTATTTAAGAGGTGAGAGAGTTTATTTTTCTAATTTTATGTGGGATTACTTAAAATCTTACAATTAATTTTTACTTTTTTATTGTTATTATTAAGAATAAAAAGTATATATATTATAAGATATATTTAGGATATATATTTAAAAATTATCATACGTTTGTATTCTCTATCTTCCGTGAATTTATTTTTTTTGTCTTTGTTTGTGAAGTAAGTTAGAAGTCAAATCATATTAAATATTTATGTATTTCTATTTATTATTTCTTTAATATTAAATTATACCAATGCAATGGCTTCCGTGAGGCACAAAATTTCCCAACAAATACTAGGGGAATTATTTTCTTTTATAATAGTACAAATATCATGATTTTATTTATTAATTTATTGACTTTGCATGTTTAAAGTAATAATAATTTATGTCAAATATATAAAATGCGGCTGGCTGCTTGGTCCTTTGAAAGCAGTTTGGAAGGGTAGTCCTCACTAGTGACCAAAACAAAACAATGGCTGCATATCCAAACACCAGCTCAAGTCAAGTAAGGATTACGTGGGCATCGAAAGCCAGCTCTCCGACGTCGTTTATGGGCGTTGTTTACAATCCTTCCCTTCGAGCTGCACACAATATATACCTAACACTGAAGCTTGAATAATAATGAGGAGACAGGTGATTAAACATGTCTGTAAGCTCAGTCAAAGTGCTTTCAATAAAATTAATTTCATTAAGTGATAATAAAATAAAACTCTTAAAATTCAGTGTGTGTTCTTTTCGAGTAATAAGAATAAAGGCATTAAATCTATTTTCTGATTTTTTTCTTTTATTTTTGATGATGAACACAGGAAGACATCATGTCAAGCTTTATGAATACACAAGATTCAAGTGGCTCCAGAATTACAAATGATATGTCTCAATCTATATGTCTATTTAAGAAATACCTCACAAGATCTCACATCAAACAGTGTTCTTCTCTGGAGCTGAGAGCTTCTTCCAGAAATGAGGTAAGTAAATTTACAAACGACCAACACACAAACTTATGCATCTGACATGTTACTTGGGTTTTAATATATGGCATCATTTTGTTGTATGAAGGTGTAATGGAGTGCCACAATCTATGTTAGAAGACAGATCTTCAAGAGCACAACTTACAATATTCTATGGTGGTTCTATAAATGTCTACGACAATATTCCTGCTGATAAGGTTCTAAAACCCTCTTTTATCCCTTTTGATTTGAAGTTGCACCAATTAATTTGCTAACTTGCTGTGGCTTTATAATTGATTTATTAGGCTCAAGCTATTATGCTTCTTGCTGGAGAAAGCTCTTTGTCAAATGATACTGACCCGGAAATTCCAAATATAGACACAGAACCACTCAGCCATCAATATAATGCAACACCAACAAGAAAACTAAAATCAGGTATCTCAACTTCAAAATGATGATATATATATATATATATATATATTTTTTGTTATTTTTATAACCTATATTTACACATCCATAGTGCAAATTAATACTTCTTTTTTCTTTCTTTCTTTCTTTCAGGTGTTCCAATGGCAAGAAGGTATTCCCTCCAATGTTTTCTCAAAAAACGCCGTGACAGGTATGTATGTATATATATATATATACACACACACACTCACACAACCTTAATTAATAATAAATTTCACTTTTCATAAAATAATTAATTATATATATTTATATGTAATATTTTTGTTTTGCAGGATAGTGAAGAAATCACCATATGCGTGCCCTAGTCCAAAATATAAGGCTGAGATGAATCAAAATCACAGTGTTTCTCTTTCTCCATTTCCTTCATGTTTAGGCTTTTGTGTTTGAGCGACAAATACATCTAAGTTTTTTCATTGATTCACATGGTTGTATATAATTAATATAAAGATTTCAGATGTTCTAGTTAATTGCTTTAGCAAACATTATAAAAAGGGTCTTTTGCCCTTGTTTTTCTTTTTCCGAAATATAATGATCATGAAAATAGATTTATTATTAGTTTGATCCATAAATAAAATATATTAACTCATATTTATAAATAGGAAAGAGTGAAGCGTACGCATGTTTAAGAACACTAAATCTAATGATATTTTGTACCATATCCCCCATATACCAGACTTCTGTGTTGTGAGATATTACTCATAAAAGATTTTAAAGTCATTTATTTTTGTGATGGAGGATTTGTCAACTTATTAACACATCTAGCTAGAAATCCAAGAAAAGATTAATAAAAACACCAACAAACATTATTGCATTACTAAAATGTTATTAGTTAACTTTTTACATAAATTTTACAATTTTTTTCATAAAAATTGTAGTTATTTAGGATGTGCGGGTGTAAGTTTTTTATTAAAAAATTATAATTGCTATCATCATAGCTACAACACAAAAATATTTGGAGGTTTTATGAAAAATTTATAAAATCAAATGAAAAAATTAAAAAAATATGTATTGGTATGAATTTTTTTAACTAATGACCAAAACATCCCCAATGATTAATTGCCAAAGCTCTGCGTAAGCAAATTTTGAAATTGATTGCACTCCAAGTTAAAGATTGAATTAGTGGGGTAAGTTCCGTTTAAAAATTGTTTATTGTTTTGGTAATCATAGGGTAAACATTTTCATGGAAGGGTAAGTAATTAAGCATGATAGATGATGATGTCCTCCATTTGAAATTTACACCCAATGGGAGAGAGGTCCATACAAAGTGTACGTTGGTCCCATCTCTCTCTCTCTCTCCAAATAAAGTTTCTAGGATCTGCTAATTAATCTCTAGATTTGAAATCACTATTTGAATATATTGGCCTTATTTGATATCAAAAAGTTGAACACTACAAAAAGAAAAAGCTAACACATAGATAGGACAAGAATTGTGACAATTTTGATTACTAATTGGCTTTTCAAAGAAATTAACTTTTTTTCAATCAAATCCTCACACTGAAAATTGATATAAAGATAAAAAAAAAATGATAAGAAGATATCTGAAGTTAGTAAATATGACTTCTCTAGAAACAGCAAAGTATGCTGAAGAGAAATCCTGAAAAAAAAAAATTGACAATAAAATAGTTAAGTAAAAATAGATAATGTAGTGAGTTTCAACAGAAGAATTGATGTGTGGGGGAGGTTGCAAAGCCATATGCCATTTTTGGTTTCTAGCTAGCAAAGCCATGTGCAAATTACTTATATACAATCTTCAGAATATGAGAGATATATATATTAATGCTGAGAATGGCCCATTTTCAAAGATATTGAATTCCCACATCCACTCTTCATAATTAGCCACACAAATTAGCTTTGCTTTCTCATTTTCATTTTCCTACAACTAACTCATTCCCCACACTTCAACATATACAGCTACCAATCAATGCTTGTAGGGTTTGATGTTGGTTTGCTTTCCCTTTATGTTTCAATAATTCAAAACTATCGATAAGGTTTCTTCCTTATAATATAATATACATTAAGAAAATAAATCTCCATATAACAATTCTTAATCTTATATATTGTAAAATAATTTTAAAGAAACTGAAATGTATGGAGCCAACCCACTTTGAAGCCATTACTTAGATAAGGAGGTTCCTGTGGTACGGTACAGATAGGTGATTTGTGTCTGGCATATAAATGATTTTGATGCCAGATATGTGACAAAGAAATTGGGTTAATTAGATCCAGATGGTAGACATCTGTAGTGGGACACATGCAATGAAACTGCGTAACTAGCTAAAAGTAACTGATTGGATTTTATTTTATAAAGAAATGCCTTCGTATGTATTATGTATGAATGAATTTTGTGTATAATAGACACAAAAAAAATACAAATTCATCGTTTAAAATTGTATAAAAAATTTAAAAATTTGTTCAATTTTATATAAAAGTTACAACATTCACTGAAAAATTGTAAAAAGTATACAAATTTTTCAAAAAAGTTGTAAGAGATTTTAAGAGTTTTTTTTATGCAAGTATAAATACTAGAGTTGTAACTTTTTGTGTAACTTTTTGTGCATTTATTACACACAAATGTGTACACATTTGCAATCTTTTTGTGAAAAATTGTATGATTATTTATAAGAAGTAAAGTTATAATTTTTATAAATTTTATATTATACTTTCATAAAAACTCACTTGCAAGTTTTATGACTTTTTATGAAAGTCTATCATAAAGTCATAAATTTTTTTTATACAAAATCTTGTGATTTTTTCACAAAATATTGTAAGTTTATAGGCAATTTATATGCAACAAGTACATAATAAATTATATCTTCATCATTGAAAGTTACATAAAAAAATCTTTAAATGTTTTTTGTTTTTATATAAAACTTACAAATATCAATGAAAATTGCAAAAATTATAAAAATTTTATGTAAAAGTTGCATTCAATACACATATCAAACATAATTCACAAAATTTTGTAGTAATCAAATTCAATCTCTTTTTTTTTTTCTCACGTCTAGAGATTTGACTTGATCAAAATTCATTGTTGTTCTTGAGTTTCTTCTTGTTATGTTTCAAGACTCTATTAAGTAGTCTTTACCATATTAGTATTTATTGTTCACATTTTTCTCAATAAATTATCTTAGTTTTCAATTATTAATGGTTGTTATTTGATTTACTTTGTGATAAGATGAAAATTTCTCTTTAAGTCCAATTAAGTGAATTTCAAACATAAGTGATAGCGCTTCTGAAATGTTTCTTTATTTTTAAGATTTATTCAATGACGTGAGAATGGCTAAGGAGCCTTTTTCTTTATTTTCCTCCTCTTGTTCGAAAAGTTCCAGTTGCCTCCCTTCTTCTTCTACTTTTTCTTTGTGAAGCAGCACCAATAGCAACCTTTGAAGGCAGTTGCTGCAATTTCTAGCGCTACTTGTCGTCATTGGCCTGTCTCTCACCATGGTGCCATTATGAAGCACCATGTGTAGCCTGAGCAGTTGAGCAGATCATTGCAGTAAGGAAAACCAATTATTGCCCTATTTGCAGTAGATTGGTTCAACTATTCTGCATCATCGAAGCTTCTTGCTTTTTTCTTGGAAGTGGATAAGTGTATCTACATCCCCAAATTTTAACTTTCTTCATAGTTTTCTTAGTGAATAAAAATAATACCCATCAAACCATAGCTTCCATTTTATTGAATAGAAAATTCTTGGAGTTATTTTCATCTATTCTTAGTGAAATTAAAGGAAGATGCTAGTAAAATCCAGCCCAACTAGAGAAATCTCAAAAAGGTTTGAAACAGTGTGGTTGGATTCTCCTACTTGGGAGGATTTATCTTTTATCTAAGGAGTTATTTAAGGTGAGTAAATCACTCACTCTTCTCATACCTGTAAGATGTCTTTTTCTCCTTGTGGTTAGTTGTAGGTTAACTATATAGGTATTTTCTTATCATTTGGCTTATTGCAATTATCTGATGAATATGTTGGAGTTGTATCATATATGTGTTTATGTATGCAATAAGGAGGTGTGTTTAATTGAAAGTGTGAAAATGTGAGATTTCATAGAAATATGAATACGATAATATGTACGAAAATGAAATGAGAATTGGAATTAGCAGAGATTGCTAAGTTTGGTGCAACCAAAAAGGAGAAAAATTTCAAAAATTTGCTGGAAAAGCCTTCCCTTGGCCGAACCAAACTCACCCAAGATCCACTAGTTTGAGGTCTCAAAATAACCTAGATCAAATTTAGAGTAAAAGAAGAGCTTACTAACCTTTAGTCTAGCTCTTTCATAGCGGAAGACTATAGATCTTCACATCAGGAAAATCCTCTTCATGGCCTCAAAAGCTTCCTCTTTTCGGCTTCTCCCTTTTTTTTTCTAAAACAAGTGTCGTGTGTGTGTGTGTTGGCCGGTCAAAAGGGGAAAGTGGGAGGCTTCAAAACGGCACTGTTTTGGGGTTAGGAAACAAGTTTTCCTTTTTACCAAAATGGCCCCAAAAGTTTCCTAAACTTTATACTTTGGCCCTAACGCAATTACACTGAATTGCACTTTAGTCCCTGGACATTAAATGTGTCCAGAAATAAATTATATCATTGGCCACATCATTTCCTGTTATGTGTGTGACCCAGTAGGCTCCCGATGTATTGGCAA